>JACEFZ010016655.1:0-177500 GCA_014155875.1 Cepaea nemoralis
GGTTCAGTAGTTTGTCATTGCTTTCTGAACGACCAGCTTCCATACCAACACGTTATGACACAACGTGACACAGTCTGCTGCACAATCGGTCACGGCTGCATTTCAAGCGCCTCGTAAGCTCCGCGTTTGCAAGCCTTTGGCCACGGAGACCATTGAATCTTAGCCACTTTCAAAACAATTACATCACTTGTTTTGACTGTCCATGGTATTTTTCTGGTAATTGTAACATTTTTTCTGCTATTTCTAATATTCTTCCAGTGTTTGTAACATTCTTCTAGTGTCTGTAACATTCTTCCAGTGTCTGTAACATTCTTCTGCCCTCCATCACTGTTCTTTCCAAACCATTGTGATGTTTATTATGACCAAAGTATTTTAGTTTCTGAGACACGATGCTGCTTTTGAGCCACTTTTCTTTTACAATCAGATCTTCTAGAATGCCAGTATGTGTTTTCTTCTTGGTTGATGGTGTTCTAAAAAGTTTCTGTAAAATAACTGACATTTGTGTCGTAATAGGAAAGTTCACCTTCTGAAAATATGTGTCGGGATGTAAGAAAATGATGCAACTAAGAAAACACACATAAAGACAGATGGATGGATAGACAGTTAGAGAAAGGGAGAGAGAGAGATAGAGAAAGAGAGAGGGAGGGATGGTATGGGTGGGTGAGTCTGTCTGTCTGTTTGTCTGTCTGTCTGTCTCTCGTCTCTTTCTCTGTACACACAGAAGTTGGTACAATAAAAAAAAAAATGATTGAGTTATGCCAAAAGTGATTCCCTACAATGTTCAGGTCGAGCTCGTTGGAGTACAAAGAGCGCTTGTGACACTGCCAGCTGCTCTAGAACCTGACACCAGGAGCACACTGTGAATAGAGCTGTTGGTGGTCTCCTTGAACCCACAAACATTTACTTGACTGCGTATGAGTGTGAGCCTGATCTGGATGCCACCCAGTTTTTGAAGATATCCCTGTAGAATATAAACAAAGACGTACTGAATATGTGTGGTTTACAACATGAGTAGTCATCATCATGTTAGCCACATTCTGAGAAAAGGAAACCTAAAGCATATCTCAACAGCTGGAAAGACTAATGGGAACAGATTTAATAGGGGGTCTTAAAGTTTTAAAAGTCGAGAGGAATGAAGTCATAGTATAGGGTTTTATCCCGTGTGGTTCGATCTCTTTCCGCAGGGTGACCTGCCAGAAGCGTCACACAAAGCACAAACTCCGTAGCTCCAGCAATGACCTCCAGAAGTCTCAGAGAAAAATGCACTCGTGAACTGAAAGATGTAGCCCAGAATCAAACCCACAACCTTCGGAGCACGAGGCAAACGGCTTGACCACTTCGCCACTGAGACTCCCACAAAATGTTTAAAGGCACAGGACCAACTTCACTGCACCAGATTTATTGTCATATAGTTTGTTCTCTTTCTGTGGGGTGGGCTGCTGAAAATGCTGCACACAGCACAAACTCTGTAGGTCCAGTTATAACCCCAAATGAAACTAAAATGAAACTGCACTTGTGAACCAAATGATGGATTTGAAAATTATCCCAACTTATGGCTCACTATGTTTCAGAAACTAAAATACTTTAGCCATATTGAACATAACGGTGGCCAAAAAAGAAAGCTGGTGGAAAGGATGGTTATAAGGAGAAGAGGGGGCTGTCAACTGGCACAAAGATGGACACAGGAAACTGTTGAAACCATGGGCATGAACATGTATGAGACAGGGGGACTGGCAAATGAGTACCAGGAACAGAGATAGGGGCAGTCAGTGAGAGAAGATGAAAATATAACACAAGAATTGATGCATTCTCTCAGAGACAGCAAGATATAGAAAATATGACTGTCCACGTCAGTTGCCAGGCACATGATGATGATGATATTGATAAAACAGTAAGTTAAACTCTTAAATCCCTGGCTGAATTGTACCAACAACGAATGCTAAAAGAGGCTAGTGAATGTAGAAGATTATACACAACTATAAGAAAGTAGAACATTACACACATCTATAAGAAAGTAGAACATTATACACAACTATAAGAAAGTAGAACATTATACACATCTATAAGAAAGTAGAACATTATACACAACTACAAGAAAGTAGAACATTATACACAACTATAAGAAAGTAGAACATTATACACAACTACAAGAAAGTAGAACATTATACACATCTATAAGAAAGTTCACTTATCGATACTGGCACATTGAGGGTAAAGTTAAAGAAAGTCAAGTATACAGCAGGAAACCCTAAATATGACTTGTGCAAATTGAAAACTGACAAAGAAATACAAGATAATTTTAAAATAGAAGTAAAGAACAAATTTGATTTATTGTCTGATCTAGAGATCCTATTTCAAGATGTAGATGATCAATGGGAAATGCTGAAGAATTCAATCAGTTGTGCAGCAGAAAAAAACTATTCCAAAAGTAAAGAAAGTGGGCCATAAGACATGGATGACTGAAGAAATTTTACAACTAATGGAAACAAGAAGACAGAACAAAAATAATCCTGCCAAATATGAAGAAATTCACAGAAAAGTCAGAACCTTATGTAAGGAGGCTAAAGAAACATGGCTTGAGAAAAATTGCAGAGAAATTGAAAAACAACACAACAGTAAAAATATGAAACTAATGCACAAAAGAATTCAGGAGATTACTAATCAAAGAACACGTACATCAGCAGGCTGCCTAAAGACAAAAGATGGAAGAGTCATAATAGAAAAAGATCAGATTTTACATGTATGGTCAGATTACGTGAAAAACCTTTATGATGATAACAGAGACGAACAATATATTGTTCAAAATAACAATGAAGCAATTTTGAAGATGGAGGTTCAGAATGCTCTTAATCATATGAAATCTGGCAAGACCCCCGGTCCAGACAGCGTCACAACAGAAATGATTAATGCTTTAGAAGAATGTGGAATAGATAAAGTTACCAGTCTGCTTAATACAATATATGATACTGGAAATATACCACATGAGTTATGTAATTCTGTATTTATTGCAATCCCAAAGAAATCAGGAGCCTTGGAATGTGATCAACATCGAACAATTAGTATAATGAGTCACATCACGAAGATTTTGCTAAGAATTATCATGCAAAGAGTTAGGAGGAAAATACAACCTGAAATAGGAGAAGAACAATGTGGGTTTGTAGTAGGCAAGGGTACAGTAAATGCTGTGTATATACTGAGAACCGTAATCGAACGTTCTATAGAAGAAAACAAGGATCTACACCTTTGCTTTATTGACTACACAAAGGCTTTTGATAAAGTGAGACATGTCAACATGATAAGGATGCTTGAAGATCTACAAATTGATGGGAAAGACCTTAGACTTGTAAAAAACATATATTGGAAACAACAAGCTGCCATAAGAGTTGATAATGAAGTAAGCCAATATCAGCCTATTAAGAGAGGTGTGAGACAGGGATGTGTAATGTCTCCAGATCTGTTTTCCCTGTACAGTGAAAATATTTTCAGAAATATTGAAAATATGGAAGGAATCAACATTGGGGGACGATGCATCAATAACATTAGATATGCAGATGATACAGTCTTGATTGCAGACAATGAACAGGATCTGCAAAATTTAGTAGATGCTGTTGTTACACACAGTGAACAACAAGGGTTAGAATTAAATTGTAAAAAGACACAGATTATGGTCGTCACTAGGAAGAACGAAATACCACAGTGTAATATACAAGTAAATGGGAATATTCTTCAACAAGTGAATAGGTACAATTATCTCAGAACAGTAATAACATCTGATGGGAGATGCCTTGAAGAGATTAGAACAAGGATCGCCATGGCAAAAGTAGCCTTTAGCAAGATGAAAAACATACTGACCAATAAAAAGATGTCAACTGAAACAAGAAAAAGAGTGTTGAGATGCTACATAGAACCTGTACTTTTATATGGATGTGAAGCTTGGACAATGAGCAGCCAGGCTGAAAAACATCTGATGGCTGTAGAAATGTGGTTTCTGAGGAAAATGCAAAGAATACCATGGACAGCCAGAAAGACCAATGAACAAGTCCTTCAAGAAACAAATGAAGATCGTAAACTGATCAGAGACATTAGACGTAGACAGTCACAATTTTTTGGGCATGTTATGAGAAGAAATGATTTGGAGAACTTGGTGACAACTGGTAAGATTGCGGGGAACAGACCAAGGGGAAGACCTAGAAACAAGTATCTGGATGGCTTGGCCTTGTGGCATGGTCGAGACAGAAACACGGAACTGATCCACGACTCTGTTGATCGAGTGAGATGGCAGAACATGACCGCCCACGCTTACCGGCATGGCACATGATGGATGGATGGATAAGAAAGTAGAAAATTATACACAACTATAAGAAAGTAGAAGATTATACACAATTATAAGAAAGTAGAGCATTATACACATCTATAAGAAAGTAGAACATTATACACAACTATAAGAAAGTATAACATTATACACAACTATAAGAAAGTAGAACATTATACACATCTATAAGAAAGTAGAACATTATACACATCTATAAGAAAGTAGAACATTATACACAACTATAAGAAAGTATAACATTATACACATCTATAAGAAAGTAGAACATTATACACATCTATAAGAAAGTAGAACATTATACACATCTATAAGAAAGTAGAACATTATACACATCTATAAGAAAGTAGAACATTATACACATCTATAAGAAAGTAGAACATTATACACATCTATAAGAAAGTATAACATTATACACATCTATAAGAAAGTAGAACATTATACACATCTATAAGAAAGTAGAACACTATACACAACTATAAGAAAGTAGAACACTATACACAACTATAAGAAAGTAGAACACTATACACAACTATAAGAAAGTAGAACATTATACACAACTATAAGAAAGAAGAACATTATACACATCTATAAGAAAGTAGAACATTATACACAACTATAAGAAAGTAGAACATTATACACAACTATAAGAAAGTAGAACATTATACACAACTATAAGAAAGTAGAACATTATACACACAATATAAGAAGGTAGAACATTATACACAAATATAAGAAGGTAGAACATTATACACAAATATAAGAAGATAGAACATTATACACAAATATAAGAAGGTAGAACATTATACACAAATATAAGAAGGTAGAACATTATACACAAATATAAGAAGATAGAACATTATACACAAATATAAGAAGGATAGAACATTATACACAAATATAAGAAGGTAGAACATTATACACAAATATAAGAAGTAGAACATTATACACAAATATAAGAAGATAGAACATTATACACAAATATAAGAAGGTAGAACATTATACACAAATATAAGAAGGTAGAACATTATACACAAATATAAGAAGATAGAACATTATACACAAATATAAGAAGGTAGAACATTATACACAATATAAGAAGGTAGAACATTATACACAAATATAAGAAGGATAGAACAATTATACACAACTATAAGAAAGTAGAACATTATACACATCTATAAGAAAGTAGAAGAACATTATACACATCTATAAGAAAGTAGAACATTATACACATCTATAAGAAAGTAGAAGAACATTATACACATCTATAAGAAAGTAGAAGATTATACACAACTATAAAAAAGTAGAACATTATACACATCTATAAGAAAGTATAAGAGATCATGATGACAACTGGAAAGATCGAGAGGAAGAGAGGCAGAGGCAGATCAAGGGAAATGCTGCTGGATGGATTGCGATGGTGGCACAGAGGAATATCAACGGTAAAGTTGATCCAGAAAACCAAAAACTGAGATCTGTGGGGAGTCATAAACGCCTAGGCCAGTCGGCATGGCACTTGATGATGATGATGATAAGAAAGTACAACATTATACACAACTATAAAAAGAGGAACAGTGTTCTGCGGTCATACAGTGAGAAGAGAGGCATCAGAGGACACCATGATGACTGGACAGATCACAGCAGAAGTGGCAGACCAAAATAAATTATGATGGATTTTGAGTACGAACATAAAAATATGTTGTTTCCAGCAACATGTTGGATAGAACAGTTGGTTGGTAGATAGGCTAGTTGGTTATGAATCCTCTAAAAGACTGGGCTATAATTCTCAAGTTCAATAAATTGGCATTCCGGGTGTTTGAACCTTGAAGAGGTCTATCAGAGTCAAGTTGGTGTAGAGACTTCTCACCTGCTACCAAAATACTAATCTCTTTATTTTACACTGCTATATAATTGTGCTTAGTTCTTTTGCTATCAATGTTTGCTATGTTTGGTGCATAGCATCCATTGTAGATGTTCACTTTCTAGCCTGTGCCACTTGGGCTAACATCTTCGGACTTCGACCATTGAGGTTTCTTTTCTGGATTCCTCCTCCCATAGGCGGATTGCCTTCCCAGGCTTGTGAGTTCTGCCTGCCCACATTTTTAGTTGGGCTTCGTGTTTGTTCTTATAAGAACTTCCATAAGGCAGTGGTGGTTTAGAAGCACAGATGTTCATTCCAATGTTAGAAAATGTTCTCAATAAAGGAATGTTGAACTAAATTTGCTATGCGTCTATCCCAGCATGAGTCACAAACAGCTCTGTCCACTTGTGGTCTCCATCGGGTCCCCAAGAGTCTCACAGGGTCGTTCCAGCTGGCCAGATTTCCTCCCTCAGTTCGGCCAAGTCTTGTAGGACATGATGTGGAGCTTGCCTGAGTGCTCCACGTCTGTAAGTGGGAGAATGAGTGAGATCCATTTTGTAGAGGCGTGCTCCGAGTCCATAATGTCCTGTTCTGAGTCTAGGTTTTGGTCAGTGCAGTGATTAGTGAATAGTAACGACCACCATCATCACACCCTGGACAGGTCCATAGGTGCTCTGATCTACTACGTAACATCTCCGCCAGCGTACATTGACTGATTGTAATGGCCGAATGGCTAGAACACCAGACTCTCCTTCGGGAGACACAGGTTCGATCCCTCGGCAAGGTGTGGGATTTTTTATCTGTTGGGGCAAAAAGAAAATCCCAACCTGCACAGTTTGTGGCGACTACACTAGCCAGGCGGCCTTAATTCCTCAGGCTCAAAGACCCCTCTGCCATACACTGCAAGGTTCTATATTGCCAGTGAATGACAGTTTGACAGTATCAGTTCTGTATTGGTTAACCAAGTGCCTGGTGCTCTTGACAAAAATGTTCATGTCTGGCAGCTCCCCGCTTCACTCCAGTCTCCCTCATTCTCAACAAGGAAGCAGATATCCAGGTTTCCTTACAGTCATCTGTTGTTCAGCAATTGTGTTTAACACAAACATATATAGAACAGCAAGCTACTACATCATTCACACAAATTTACTTTAAACACACCTAACAAAAATAACCACTGTAATAAAGTCAACAACAGTTCCCCGTGGACCCATGGATCAACAAACAGGGCTGCCTACCTGCAGTGAGTAATGACACAGTCATTGCTGCAGTATTCAGAGTCCCAGGCTGGATTTTCCTTAGCGTGGTTCCTGCATCCATTCCGGACACACAGAGGAGGTGTCACCTCCATTGTCTGAAGGAAAAGCCCATAAGTTAACTCACACAACAGTTAACAACAAAAGAGAGTTAAATCACATGACAGTTACAACAAAAGAGAGTTAATTCACAAGAGTTACAACAAAAGAGAGTTAATTCACTAGAGTTACAACAAAATAGAGTTAAATTACACAACAGTTACAACAAAAGAGTTAATTCACATAACAGTTGCAACAAAAGAGAGTTAATTCAAATAACAGTTACAACAAAAGAGAGTTAAATCACACAACAGTTACAACAAAAGAGAGTTAAACCATACAATAGTTACAACAAAAGAGTTAATTCACATGACAGTTACAACAAAAGAGAGTTAAATCACATAATAGTAACAACAAAAGAGTTAATTCACATAACATTTACAACAAAAGACAATTAATTCACAAGTGTTACACCAAAACAGAGTTAAATCACACAACAGATACAACAAAAGAGTTAATTCACATAACAGTTACAACAAAAGAGAATTAAATCACACAATGGTTACAACAAAAGAGAGTTAAATCACACAACCGTTACAACAAAAAGAGAGTCAAATCACACAACAGTTACAACACAAAAGAGTTAATTTACACGACAGTTACAACAAAAGAGAGTTAAATCACATTAAAATTACAACAAAAGAGAGTTACATCACACAACAGTTACAACACAAAAGAGTTAATTCACACGACAGTTACAACAAAAGAGAGTTAAATCACATAAAAATTACAACAAAAGAGAGTTAAATCACACAACAGTTACAACACAAAAGAGTTAATTCACATGACAGTTACAACAAAAGAGAGTTAAATCACATAAAAATTACAACAAAAGAGAGTGAACTTACAAACAGTTACAACAAAAGAAAGTTATCTCACCCAACAATTACAACAAAAGAGAGTTAAATCACACAACAGTTACAACAAAAGAAAGTTATCTCACCCAACAATTACAACAAAAGACAATAAATGCAGGCAACTCTGAAAAGCAGGTGACTAAACTGTAAAAGAATTCATATCCTGACATAATCCTGCAGGATTGTTATATTTCTCCGGATCTAATGGCAGGGTTGTAGAGTAGTGCTTGATGGAAACTGAGGAAGTACTGCTCCTCTCCTGGATAGCTGATCACATTTTTCATTTCCCACAACTCAGACATGCTCTAGGATCCATTGGAAATTGACTATGCCTTCGGAGTTGAGTTGAGCTGAGTTGAGCTAAGAACTGACATCACTGCACATTTCCAGAAGCGCTCCGTCCCCTCGTTCAGCAGCCAGTGAAGAGTCACACTACTAATCGTTCCCACTGCTATCTGATTGAAAGTTTTCCTGGTCTTCCCTCTCAGTTTTGAAGTTCTACCAGAATCCCTGACAATCCCCAGCAATCTCAACCTTTCCACATACAGGTTCTCAATCTGTTCCTCCACCTTCTCAACCTGATCCCACGGGCACACGACCACCTCCCCCTTGTCCATAGGTAATCGATCACCAATAGGTGCATTCCCTGCCAGCCTATCAGCCTGTTCATTTCCCTGCATTCCTGCATGGCCAGGGCAAAACGTCCATACAATTCTTACAATCTTGTGACCTCTGAAGCGAGGTCAGCCATTCCACACGAGATGCCTTCGGGGATGAACAGTTGATCAATTAGTCGTATTCTCTATAGACTCTTAACGAACTTGGGTGGAGTAGGGGAGTATCTCCTATCAAAGGAGAAGGCACCTCTTTCCCTATGCTAGCCAAACTAGACACCATTGAGTAGAGTGGAGCACTTGTTTATATCTCTCTCCCCCCCCCCTCTCAAACCACAAACATGGTAATGTGAAATGATAGGAGCATATGGTAGTCTGAATTTGACAGCAGTTGACAGGTGGTAATTGGTTATTGTCTCAAATTCACAACTGTAGGCAGAGGATTTCCTTACAGAGACAATAGCTACTGGCACCAACCAGTATGCTAACTGCCAAGGAGGAAAGCAATGCAGACTGCCTTTTTTACAGATGCCTAGAGAACTACAGCAGTCAATAAAATTATGGAGAAAGACTGATAAGGGGAAAAATACAATGCCACATGGCGTTTAGACAGAATGACGTCATCGGAAAATGCGGTAGTAAATGATAGAAGGAAAACCCCACAAGAAACTAAGGAAACTTAGAAACAGGGAACGTCAGACGACAACAAGGAAGGACAAGGGAGAGGACCTTGGGTGATTCGGCTGAGGTGCGACATATTGTGTGAAGCCCGTGTTCGTTTGGAGAGTTGGTTGTGAGAAGGCAAAGGCTTGGCTGAGGACTATCAGGTGGAGGATGTCTAACGAAGAAAGTGTCAATACTGAGCAGAGGACCTGAAGGCATGGAACACCTAGACAAACCTGTGAAAATGAGAACAGCGGAGATAGATTGAGCTCCTAACTACAGTCGGACATTACCGGGATAGAGTCGTAAATATTTTGTGTGAATGCCGTTCCTGTGTTAAAAGGAACCATTCATTTTCTCGATTAATCCATTGTATTGATCCAGCGCATCATTAAAAGAATGTGTGAGTACTGTTGTTTAGGATGGCGTCGGTTGATTCTTCGTATTACAGTTCGATAGTTCACGTGAGCTTATTATTGCTTCAACGTTAACGTTGCCAATTTGATAATTGCGGGAGTTGCGTTGTGGCAGATGTGGTGGCATCGATCCGGTGCTCAAGATATTGATTATCAAGTAAATTATTGTCAAGATAACCCCTACCAGAATAGTCGAAAGTGAAGAACGCATAAAGATGAATGCACACCATAACTCAAAGTAACGCACGGTGCAACACGGGAAATGAAAGAGCAAAGGAAGATGCGGTGCTTAAATATGTCGGCCAAATAAGGAACTGAGTCAGAAAACGGAGCAGGAATTCGTAAGGAATAGTGTTATTCTTAAAATATCGGAGCAAGGTAAGAGAAACATTATAACGCATATTGTTATAGACCGTTGTATCGGACACATACAAGAGAGCTGACGTGCCTAAAAATGTACGAACGCCACAATATTCACGGCGATAGTTGCACGTCACAGAAAGAACACACTATACTACACGTACCATTTGTAGCATACTAAAGAACACGACACTGCATTAATGAAGAAACGCTGATGTAAACAGTGCAGCCTACAAACATTGGATATTTATACGCACATTGAGTTATGTGTATGAACTAGGTACACAGTTGACACGACACACCGGACACTTAAACATATTTGATACGCAACTGTCAACGAAGAAAATGATACCAAACATGATGTTACTTGCTGCCGACACTCTATCATAAATTCATTATCGGCGCAAAGGACATTCGTTACTAACGCGATTTGTTATACAATTATCTGAACACTTACACTTGCGGACAGCAAAACCCCAGTCACAAAAATATCTATTTATATACGTTGTTCATATTATGGATTCGTGTCTGCCACCAACTCTGCATAAGATATATTATTTACACAACATGTATGTTGGAGGAAATCTGCAGATGAACTGCACACGTTGAACTGTCCCTCCACACCTTTGATTCCCTTATCATAATCTCTTCAGGACAGTTTCCCTCACCGACACTTCCCTACACAAGATTCCCTCACGCCAATTTTCACTATTTTACTACCTGCTACACGTGACATTTATGATGCCATTAACGGGAAAGTAAACATGCTCAGGGATCTTACGTTGTACACATTGCGTTGAGTCAAGCATTTATCAACGTCATTCCAGTAATCAAGGTCGTAACGGGGACACTGTCGCTGGCTGTTAGAGACGTTGAAGCAGCATTTCGTTTATCACGGTGCCATTTCAATATATTGGACGGACACCGCACTTGCATATAATCAACGCAACGAGTTTTTGCACACGTCATCGTAGACAAATTACAGGGCAAGTCACACATTAGTCATGGTATTCTGGACATTATAGACTTGACCTCCATCGACGCTTCCTTCCATCGTCAGTCTTTGGGAAATCTGGACATTGCTCACAGGATTTATCTCGTTAAGGCCAGTACAGTTGCTGTTTGTTGTTATATAACTGTGGTCTGTTTGGGTGTCTAATATATGGCATATTTTTCTTCCGATAGCCGACTCCGTAGTTATTTAACAAAGCGAGAGATTGAAGCGATATCTGAAGGTCACATGAGTTTATTTATCTGACATTCAGACACGTTATTTACTGACAGCTTGTCAGCTTGTGACAAATATATTTTTGTGACGAACTTGCGATTCGTTGGTAATATATTAATTTTTTTTTCGCGTTGTACCGTTAGGCATTTACATTCCGTATTCTATCACGTCTCCTTATCTATATGTGATTAAATATTATGTAGGTATGTCACTTCGTAGTTCATTATCGTAATAGCGTCATTGTTGTGTCAGTATATTCTTTATATTGAATATATATTTTTACTACTAATTTCTAGTGCTTACGTTTTGTAACGGTTAGGACGTTATCTATCTTTCGCCGAGTTGCTATTCTTCTCGCGGGTTTATACTCTTATATATTATTGATTTCGAGTTGACTTCTCATTCAACTTGCATATATATATTTGAATACGCTTGTCATTGTCTACCTACGCATTCTATCGGCTGTGCGTCACATATCTACTATTGTAACGGCATAATTATTTTCATATTATTGCATAATCATTAAGACAACATGTCAACACTTCAAGACTTCATGGACATGGGTGATAGGTCTGGTTTGACCGGTGCAGACCTCAGGAATTGGGCGAAGCAAGAATTGAAAGATTTTCAGACACAGCAACGTGAAGAGAGAGCTGAAAAATTGGCAGCAGAGAAAGAAGCAAAACAACTTCAAGCTTCACATGAACGAGAGAGATTGGCTCTTGAGAAAGAGTTAAAAGAAAAAGAAATGGCGTTGGGTGACAGGATTGCCTGCTAGGGAAAAGGAATTAACGCTGGAACGGGAAAGGATAGCCGCTGAAAAAGAGATGAAAGATAAGCAACTGGCATTTGAGAAAGAAAAACTTTTGGCCGAACAACTTCTTAAGGACAAGGAAGTTGAAGGTAATTTGAAAGTCAAGTCATTGGAAATGGATCGTGAAGCGGAGATTGAACGAGAAAGAATTCAAGCAAAACATAATGATCCAGTGAAAAAGTATCAAGGTCTTTTTCGCAATTTCCATCAAGGTGATTCTGTCAGTTCTTGGATTACCAATTTTGAAGTGCTTGTAAAGTACTACAAGGTACCGGAACTAGACGTACCGATTCTGTTCCACAGGCATCTCGCATTGGAGCCTTTAAAGGTAATCGAGTTGATACCTGAGGACTTACGTACCAATTACAAATACATGAGAGATCGTGTTTTGGCACGCTTTAGTTTAGATGAATCGGGCTTACGTATTAAGTTTAAAACACTCACTCCTAAATCTAACCAAACTTTCCTTGACTTTGTTTCTGAATTAACCTCATCTTTTGATAAATGGACTAAAGCCGCTGATATTGGGTCTGACTACAATAAAATTCGAGACTTAATAATTAGAGATAGACTACTATCTGCGGTACCAGAGGCCATGTCTATATTTCTAGTGGAGAATAAATGCAAAGATCTTAAGGAAATGGAAACGAGGGGAGAATCATATTTCAATGCACACCGTGACATATTTGCGGAATGCACACAACCTGAACTGGTAATAGGGGCTAGTGCTAGAATTCAGAATAACAGAAGTAATGGTAAGTTCAAGAAATTCTCTAATAGAAACAGGGGACCTTACCAGAACACAAACAGAGATTCTGACAGACCTAGAAAGGGTCACTTCACACGATGTCAATATTGTAAACTCTCACACGGTGCTTTGGAAATGTGTGACCAACATCCTGGTTATCCTGCGTACCTAAGAGACATCACATCTAAGAAAAAGAGTAAGTATGACTCCTACAAGAAGAGTGTTAAATGTTATTCTTGTCGGGCGTATGGACATACAAGCCGGTCGTGCGCGATGAGAAACACTTGGAAGGAGGCGAATACTGCATACGTGTTCTCCAGCAGCGATTCTGACGACTTAGAGGACACACATGCGGCTATTATTCAGACTTACAACGACAAATTAGATAAGACTGAGAAAGACATTCCTGATAACGAATGCCTAGCGACCATTCAAGAGGCCAATGCGGCTGACATACAGAATGGCACACTTAAAGTTCACCAAGCTTGGGTGAACGGGGAACCTACTACATGCGTTCGTGATACAGGCGCATCTATTATTGGGGTAGACCAAAAGCTCATAAGAGAGCAAGACTACACAGGCAAAACTGTAGGCTGCAGAACTTTCGGCGGCACAGTTGAAAGGTATAAAATTGCCACAATCACGATAAAATCTCCATACTTTAAAAGCACAGTAAATGCAGCAGTGCTCCCGAATCCTTGTGCCGGGTTACTCATTGTGAACGTACCTAATGCAAATGATCGCACTCATGAAGAGGCAATTGAGTGGGAGATTAAAAACACTCCACAACAAATGCTGTCACAAGAGCACAAGTGCATCGTCAAGAAGAAGAAGATAAGGACAATTCTTCATCTTCTCAGACTGTTAGTGACAATGGTCATAATACTTTAACACTGACTGCGGACTTAGCTACGGAACAACAACAAGATTCTTCTCTTAAAATTTGTTTTAATAACATGAACAATCCTTCGAAACAAGCTAAAAATGGTGATTGGAAATTTGTGTTAGACAATAATATTTTGTATAGACAATACAACAGAGGTTTAACATTGTGTTTACAAACAGTGCTACCAACCAAATATCGTAGCGAAGCACTGAAGTTGGCACATGATTCGCCATTTGCAGGGCATATGGGCATTGCTAAGACTACTCATAGGTTGTTAGCACAATTTTATTGGCCTGGTTACGCCAAAGATATCACAAATCATGTTCGTTCGTGTTCATTGTGCCAAAGAACCACACAAAAAGGCAAACACCCTACAGCTCATGTTCAGAAAACTGATTTGGCATCACGCCCATTTCAAAAGATTGCTGTGGATATTGTGGGTCCACTTAACACTACCACTGATCGTGGTAATCGATTTATCTTAACCATGATTGATTTATGTACTCGTTGGCCGGAGGCTATCCCACTCAAACACATCAATAGTAGATCCATCCTAGATTCATTTTTATTGATTTTCAGTAGGATAGGATTTCCATTATACATGTTATCAGACAGAGGTAGTCAGTTTATATCTGCAGCTACCCAAGCAGCGATGGAAGTGCTGGGTATTCCACAGGTGTTTAGTTCACCGTGGCACCCAATGACGAATGGGGTAAATGAAAATTACAACGGGGTCCTTAAAAGAACCCTAGCAAAAGTTGCGGCTGAACGTCCGAAAGACTGGGACATTCTATTGCCTGCAGTATTATTTGCGTACCGGGAGGTACCACAAGCTAGTACTGGTTTTTCTCCATTTGAGCTCGTGTACGGAGCCATCCTCGTGGTCCATTGATGCTATACAATGACATGCTGACTAACAAAACATATGACCACCCTAAAAGAGAAGCATATGAAATGGTTACGCAGTTGCGACATAAAATCATGACAGCTTGCCAAATTGCTAAATCAGCACTTGAGAAGGCAGGAGAGAAATATAGGCAATACGACAATAGAAAGGCCAAGACAATAGTCTTGAAGGAAAAAGACAACGTGTTACTGTTACTTCCCTACCCTCGGGATTGTCTTGTTACTTCGTGGCAGGGTCCATTTAGAGTCATCAGAAAGGTTAGCGACGTTGATTATGTCATTGAGGTAAAAGGGAAAAATAAAATTTTCCACATTAATATGCTAAAACCTTATGTTACACGTGACACTGACACTCCGTATGATAACCAACAAATACCACATAGAGTTGCAGCAGCTTGCTGGGTTATCAACGAACAACAAGAAGACGCTATTACACAACAAATACCAACACCAACAGTTAACAGTGATAAGGATTGGCAAGCAATACAAATTAATAACAAACTACCACCACAAGATAAAGATAAGCTTATTTCAGATATACAAGAGTTTAGCACAATTTTTTCTGATAAACCTGGGCAAACATCACTTATTAAACACAAAATTACATTACTATCTGATATTCCAGTAAAGGTGAAACCATATCCTATCCCTCTACATTATCTGGATAAGATTACAGCAGAAATATCTGAACTTGATCAAAGTGGTATAATTAGGAAGTCCATTTCAAATTATTGTTCTCCGGTAGTCATTGTGAAGAAAAAAGATGGTTCACTACGTTTGTGTGTCGATTACAGGAAAGTGAACGCGCTAACACTCCTCGATGCTGAACCAATGCCAAATATCGATGAGCTAATTGAAGGCATGGCAAACTCTAAGTTATTTTCCAAGATTGATCTTACTAAAGGATATTGGCAAATCCCCATGGATGAAGATTCCATGCATATTACAGCATTTAGTACTCCTTTAGGTTTGTACGAATGGGCATATCTTCCATTCAGGTTACAAAATGCACCAAGCACATTCATGCGTATGATGAGAAAATTACTACACGGTATTTCTAATGTTGCTACATATATGGATGATATCTGTATCCATACTTCTAACATTGACACACATGTTAAAATATTAAAACAAGTATTTCAGAGAATACAACAACATGGTCTGAAAGCAAAACCTAGCAAAATAGAAATAGGTTGCACTGAAATACAATTTCTTGGTCATAGAATTTCTGACGGATTCCGTAAAACTGATCCACAAGTAGTTACCAAGATCTTAAATATTAAACCACCTACCACTAAGAAAGAACTTCGAAGTCTGTTGGGTCTCATTAATTACTATCAGAAATTTATTCCTAACTTTGCTGATATGACGGCAACATTTTCTGAACTTCTAAAAAAAGGTCAACCAACGAAAATTATCTGGACAGCTGATAATGATAAATTATTACAACAGATCAAAACTCTGTTCAGCACATATCCTATTCTTAAATTGCCTGATATCTCTAAAGATTTCGTTTTACAAACAGACGCTAGTTTTCATGCAATTTCAGCTGTTTTACTTCAAATACATGATGGTAAATTACATCCTATTCTATACTTCAGTAAGAAACTATCAGATACTCAGAGAAATTATGCAATTACCGAACTGGAAGCTTTAGCGTTAATTGAGAGCATTGATAAGTTTTCTATATACCTTCTTGGAAGAAAATTCCTAGTTCTTTCTGACAATAAACCATTGCAGATCTTTAAATCTGGTCATCCAAAGAACTCCAGAATTCATAGATGGTCACTTCTGTTACAGGACTATGAATTTGATATCTGTCACATTCCTGGCAAAGACAATAATTTGGCAGATCTTCTTAGTCGTCTCTAAAAAAATTATGTATGTTATATTTTCTTACTTATTGTCTGCGTTCGTATTTGGATTTTCGTTAGGCTGATTAACATATGTTGCATACATTCACCCAGGTAGATTACTGTTGAAAACAACAAATTGCGAATTATGTGAAATTTATTAGGTTGTTCGGATATGTACATAGTTTGTTTAATTCGTTCTTTGGCAGGGACATTGTTCGCCATGACAAGTGACACTGCACAGTTGAGTGTGATTGACCATGTGCGCTGTAATTGACGAACTATACCTGAACATTTCTGGATTATCGGAAATCGTTTGTATTTCTAAAATAATGCTATGTCATATTAGTACGGCATATTCATATTAAACAGTGATAGTATAATTATATTTCGAGGATCGAAACCTGACTCTTGATGAGAGTATATGTGTTGAACACTGATACAGTAGATGAAAATAGACATGGTTTTCGTCGCGAAACGACATATGTCAATATTAATTGTACCTTTGTGATCACTACTTGAGTAACATTATTAATTTATTGCTAATGCGTAGCATAAAATTATATATATATTTTCTTTCACATAATTTCAGTTCATAGAGTTAAGTAGTTACATATTCTTCTTCTTATTATTATTGTTCATATTTAGTACTTAATTATACATATGATGAGTCATAGATTTTTCAATTCTCATTGTGATCGCCATTGCCAAGTATAACCACCACATTATGAAATACGCTGGTAAATAATATTGTCACTCGGTTGTTATTGCCACACCTACACAAAGAGTTTATGATGACGTCTCTAAGGAGCATTTACCTCGACTACGCCTAAAATTATGACGTCATAATACTAATACCTCACCTACCCGTTTAATGAGATTGAGATTCTTGACATAGCACAGATGGTTACAAGACACTAATAAATGCAACTGGTACCTGTTTATTCCTCACGTTCCCTTACTCCAGGTTTTGACCTAGAGAAGGACGCTTGTCCTTAGGGACAAATGAGGGACTGATCTTTATGATTAGTTAGTACAGCCTCCCCATGGGCTGTATACACGACATCTACTGTTGGTGTGTAGATTGGAGGGCGTGCCCGTTATATATATTTATTTATTTTGTGGGTAATGGATAGGTGTCCATAGCATCTTGCTAGTCCGATAAAAGTCATTATGTCTACACTGCTATGTGTCAGGTTAATTCTCTTGATGAAAAAAAAATAAATGATTTCATCATTTTAAAAGGGAGGGGGGCATACTGCCACATGGCGTTTAGACAGAATGACGTCATCGGAAAATGCGGTAGTAAATGATAGAAGGAAAACCCCACAAGAAACTAAGGAAACTTAGAAACAGGGAACGTCAGACGACAACAAGGAAGGACAAGGGAGAGGACCTTGGGTGATTCGGCTGAGGTGCGACATATTGTGTGAAGCCCGTGTTCGTTTGGAGAGTTGGTTGTGAGAAGGCAAAGGCTTGGCTGAGGACTATCAGGTGGAGGATGTCTAACGAAGAAAGTGTCAATACTGAGCAGAGGACCTGAAGGCATGGAACACCTAGACAAACCTGTGAAAATGAGAACAGCAGAGATAGATTGAGCTCCTAACTACAGTCGGACATTACCGGGATAGAGTCGTAAATATTTTGTGTGAATGCCGTTCCTGTGTTAAAAGGAACCATTCATTTTCTCGATTAATCCATTGTATTGATCCAGCGCATCATTAAAAGAATGTGTGAGTACTGTTGTTTAGGATGGCGTCGGTTGATTCTTCGTATTACAGTTCGATAGTTCATGTGAGCTTATTATTGCTTCAACGTTAACGTTGCCAATTTGATAATTGCGGGAGTTGCGTTGTGGCATACAACACAGGACAAATCACTGGATTGATAGAATCACACATCTGTAGCGTACACAGAAAGTTGTGCTAGTTGACCTATTTCTCATGATTTGCATCCACATGACAGGAAGGGATCTACATTTAAGAATTCTATTTACTTCCAAATACCCGAAACCTGGATAATTTTACCAAGTGGATAATTTTAAATACCTAGGGGCATTTATAATAGATGGAAGATGCAAAACAGAGATTAAGAGCAGAAAAGGGCAAGCAAAAGCTGCATTTAAGAAAATGAATAATATCTCATTGAATGTAAGAGAGTGCTGAAATGCTATATAGAACCAGTTTTACTGTATGGCAGCGAATCTTGGAATGTAAATGAACAAATTAGGAAGAACTTAGAAGCAACAGAGATATGGCTTTTGAGATGACTGTTGCGAATTCCTTGGACTACCAGAGTAACTAACAACGATTGCCTGAAAGAGACTAATGAAACTAGAACATTATATACAACAATAAGAAACAGACAAACAGCTGTCTTTAGTCATGTGATGAGAAGAGAGGCAGAGGCAGACCAAGAGAAATGATGCTGGATGGACTGAGAGGTGGCATGAAGGAATATCATCAGCAGAGTTGATCCAGAACACCAACGACCAAGATCTGTGGAGAGCCATGAATGCCTATGCCTGCTGACAAGGCAATTGATGATGATAATGGTTAATTTCTACAACCAGGCAAGAAAAACTCACCCCTTCTTGGCCCGGGTAACCAAAGGAATTGTGGTCCATGATGTTGTGTTGATAAATGGCAGTGACTGTCTGCCCACCATGAGGTGGGCTCTTGTAAGTTGGACCTGCCATGGAAGTCATCTCATGAGAAGGAGAAAACTGCTGATGTTGGGGCGAGGGCTGGGGCAGCTGGTTTATAACCACCTGCTGCTGTTGCTGCATTTGTTGCTGCTGTTGCTGCATTAGTTGTTGTTGTTGCTGCTGTACAGCTGGAGATGCGATCAGAGCTGAATGTGGTGGAGACTGCTGCTGCTGTGGTCTCTGCTGACCCATCATCTGTCCCCCAATACTTACTGTCAAAAAGAATGACACATACAGAAAACAAGTTAAGTAACCCCATTCAATGCTACGAAGCGTGCAATATATGGGATATGATGTTAGACCCATATATTCAGTGACCAAATGATATGGGGTAATATGTTAAGCATTACGCCGGCCAATGTAGGAACTTCTTTTTCATTCACCTGAGTGGCAGGTTCGCATGGCCGAATGGGTAAGAACGCAGGTTCTTAAACATCCGTTGCGCTGATGCTGAGGTAAGTGGTTCAACCCCTACACCAAACTGCTGGACTAAAATGTTGACCTATCATCCTTGATTTGGGGGCGTAAATTACAAGTACCTCTGAAGTCGAAGTGGGTTCACCTGATGGCGAGGGACACTGTTAATAGGGAAAGCTAATCCACGTGCAAAATTCAGTCCATCCCTACCATAAATTGTGTGTATGGACTTCGCTTGAGTTCAAAGCGAGCGAGCGCCAAAAAGGAAAAAGGAAAAAAAAAAATTCACCTGTGTGAGTCCCCCAGGGTGACCCCTAAAAGTATGCACTAGGACATGTTCTGGGAAGTAAAGATGGCCAATGTGGATTGACCACGTCACACTTCAAGTCCCAATGGAGCTATAACAATAAGTGTCTATGAGCACATACCCATGACTCTATAGGGCATGTAAAATACCTGTCTTCATCAAGTGGCAATTGGTAAAAAGTATGGGGCTAATGCTGTATACCCGATACACCTCATGACATGAAATGGATCCTTTACTTTATGTCAGCCATCATTACTATCCCAGATGTCTAGCATCACAACCCAACTTTGCCTATATTGCTACCTAAAAAGATGTGTGATTCTGTCTCTTGGAGTGAGGTTTGGTGTGTGATTCTGTCTTTTGCAGTGAGGTTTGGTGTGTGATTCTGTCTCTTGGAGTGAGGTTTGCTGTGTGATTCTGTCTCTTGGAGTGAGGTTTGGTGTGTGATTCTGTCTCTTGCAGTAAGGTTTGGTTTGTGATTCTGTCTCTTGCAGTGAGGTTTGGTGTGTGATTCTGTCTCTTGGAGTGAGGTTTGGTGTGTGATTCTGTCTCTTGCAGTGAGGTTTGGTGTGTGATTCTGTCTCTTGCAGTGAGGTTTGGTGTGTGATTCTGTCTCTTGCAGTGAAGTTTGGTGTGTGATTCTGTCTCTTGCAGTGAGGTTTGGTTTGTGATTCTGTCTCATGCAGTGAGGTTTTACCAAGGGAGATCAGTTTATCATTTACTAGATTTATTCTCATCTTTGACTCTTTGTTATGAATTTTCAAACCATATTATTTTCATCTCCTATCCAATGTGTTTAGTCGATCTTGCATATGATTTTGTGTGTGTGACAGGAGGGCAATGTCATCAGCAAAGTCCAGGTCATCCAGCTGCTTTGTCAGTTTGTGATATTTAACTACCTTAGTTAGTTAGTTAGTCGCGGTTCCAACTTCACAGAAACGGGTCGTCCCCATTATGCTCCGTTCCTGTGCCAGTGAATATCACACAATTTAACTACCACATGTTTGTAAAGTATCACTACACTTTGTACATAGAACACATTTGAAAAATGAAGTACATGTCATCAAAAAATGGGCTCCACAGTCCACTGTGAAGCAATCTGCAGCGAATGGCTGCCGTCTGCTGAAGAAATTCTTTGCACTTCAAACAATAATACTTCTTTAGTATTTTCCAGCTTCCCCGAAACAGCGTTAGACCATAGCAGTGGCTATTGTACCTAATTAATGAATTGTTAGCACATTTTGTGACGACATCATATAATTCATTTTTCAAATTTATACTACATTGGTTCAGTACCTGGTGCTGGTCCTCCTGTAGCCTGAAATCTGGCAGGCCCTGTCATTCCGCCAACTGGCAGGTTTGTTACTCCTGGAGGTGATGGCGATTTCTCAGCTGCCTCGTCTGCTGCAGACTGCAAAAGAAATTAGCATGTCCAGACATGACCAACTATACTGACCATTTACTTTTATGTTATGAAACAGTTTACACATGTTACAAGCTGATTTAAATGCCTTTCAAAGTTAGATGTTTAAGTATAATATTGTTCCTTACATGTAAATATATCATATATTGTTAAAGGCATAAATATACATATTTGTCTGTAATCATACCTGGATACAAACATACATACCAAAATACATACTGTAATGACAAACATATACTGTGAACTAGAAATCATACGGTACCACAAACATACATTCTATGATACACATACACTAATATACCCACTTTAATTCACACAAAATGTAAACACACACATACATCTACTCACATAATACCTATCTGCTTACATATAAATATGAATATGTACATACAAACATGCACACACAACACATAAGTACATTTATACACATATAAAAACACACACATATGGAAGTCTTCTGACAGCAGTATTTTAGAAGTTTTCCGGTCTATATCTTTCTTTAGTTGGGAAATTTGAGGGAATTTATTATCTTGCCTTCCCTCATTCGCTAGATAGTGATTCCACTTGTCTATGGACTATTCAGCGACATAAAGAAACACAACAGTATCAGATGAATCCACCACTGTACTCATCATCATCATGATGCATTAAGTCAGTTGGTGAACATCACGCTCATTGCCAAGTCGTAGTGGAGCCTATGACGCAAAACTAAGAAGGAGCAAAACTCCCGAACCAAAATCTAGACATCACTAGGCATCTGACGTATAACGGAGATCACGTCAGTTTTGTTTGTCAATAGATACAGTAGTGAGATCAGAGAGCGTAACTGGAGAAGCAGTATGTTCAGGCCATCTCCAATACATCGAGATATTTTCTAGCAGGACAAGTTTATTAATGGCTGAGATCTTATAAAGGAGGATCTGAATCATGGCAGTTTAGATATCAGAATAATGATGTGGGACAGATGCCGAAATGAAATTGAGCATGTCACACCAGAAGAACGTTTTCGGATGGACAGAAGAAAATGAAGGACTGCAATATTAACGATGCGATAGTTCTCAGTATTATGATCAACCAGTTGAATACTTATCATTGATGTTTTATCACGATCGGCCAGTCTGACAGTTCACAGACACGATCAATATTTTTATTGAAGATGTATTAACTACATGATAAATACTGATCAAGAATATCGGCTAATAAACTTAGCAGCATCAAGTTATTTGTTAGCCTTCTTGTGAGTCATTTTTATTCAAGTTTCCGTTACTTCATTGCTGGACAGTTGTCAGCACCTCTGGACTATTATTCTATTCAAGCTTACGTTTCATATTATGCCAGATAACCTCTCAGCACTCATCACAACCTGCCTGAAATATTCTAGACATAAAAACACCAATCTTGGCAGCTGAGACTTAAAAACATCAGTCACAGCTATTGAGACATAAAACATCAGTCACTCTAGTTGAGACATAAAAAAACCAATCTTGCCATTTAAGACATACAACACCAATCTTGGCAGCTGAGACTTACCTGTGACACTTGACTGGCTCTGTAAGCAGCCAGTTGTTTTAGATACTGTTTCTTAGCAGCTTCAGTTTTCTTTTTGTAAACCTAATCCATCAGTACAAAAATATGCATTACCAACAAAGGATATAACAGAAACAAAATAACAATACAAAAGTGACAAAATACAAAGACATTAATGTTGCTAGATATACCACATACATTACCAACAGGGAATAAAACAACATGCAGAAAAGAACAGAAGAAACAGATAAAATAAGTCAATGTGGCTACCAAAAAAAAAAAACCGTCAATGAAGCTTCTTGCATACCTGGTTCAGGATATCAAAATATACATTACCAACAAAGGAAACAATACAGACATAACATTCTAAACACTAAAAAAGTAACAAAGCAAAAGACATTCATTTTAGTGGAAATATCACATCAATGCACAATCTTGTATACCTAGTTCATTATGGTACACAACATCTTCACTAACACGTAGACAAGAGAAATACACCAACATGCAAAGACCAAGAAATAACAATGAAATCAAAATGTTAACCCAAATTGGGGACAGATCAAAGGATAAAACACAAGACTATGACACAAATTTTCTGAGCTACAAGCAGACTAGGGACAGTCAATAATTAAGAAGGCACACATCACATAAATGCAAGTCAAAGTCACATGTCCTGGACCACAGGATTGACATCACAGCACAACATATTTCATTTTATGATAGTCTATCACAAATACTGGAAGGATAGGACGTGTATTGAATATATTTTAAAAGAAATTAACTCACAAATTGAACTGGACACTTGTGTCAGAAGACAGTCCACAATCTCTGGTCATGTTATGAGTAGGCAAAAGCTAGAGAACACAGTGATAATAGGAAAGTTGGAGGCAAGAAGAGGCAGGGGAAGACTGAGACTGGATAGTTTGACATGATGACATGCAGAAACATCCTGTCAGAAATAATTGGCAGTACATATAACAGAAGGCTGTGGACAGACATGATTGTCAGTGCTACAGGGCATGGAATGTCAGAAGAAGATAATAATCACAAACAACCACACATATACAACTCAAGACCTACATCTTTATGTTCTGGGTCCAGCTGATCCCATATGATCACCATTGCCACATGGCATGGACTACAAGAAGAAGATCACAAAAACCACCAACTACCATACACACACAAGCAACACAAGACCTACATCTTTATGTTCTGGGTCCAGCTGGTCCCATATGATCACCAGTGCCACATGGCATGGACTACAAGAAGAAGATCACAAAAACCACCAACTACCATACACACATAAGCAACACAAGACCTACATCTTTATGTTCTGGGTCCAGCTGGTCCCACATGGAGGCCACTATCTTGGAGACTTCCCCAAAGCTGGCACTGGGATTATGCCCCTTTATAGTTGCTTGTGTATCACGAAAAAATAGAGCATACGCTGAAACTGGTCTGAAAAAGAAGGAGACAAGAGACAAATGTAACTTACTCTAACCCAAGAATATCAATGTGTGTCAATCAATTAAACAATACAGCACTTAGTATGTCTGGTCATCATCATCATCATCATCATCATGTGCTCATGTGTGGTTTCTTTGTTTTATTTTTGTGCATTTGCTCGCTTTGAACTAAAGCATAGTTCACATACGTACTACTGCTAATGCACTGGACTGATTTGTGTGTGTGGATTAGCTTTAAGTATTACCAGTGTCTCTTGCTATGAGGCAAACCCACTTCAACTTCTGAGGTACTTGTAATTTACGTCCCCAAGTCAAGAATGAGAAGTCAACATTTTAGTTCAACTGACCGGTGTAGGGGTTGAACCCGCTACCTCGCCATCAGCACAAATTTAAGACTGAGCTCTGTTATCCATTCGGCCATGCAGACCTCCTACTGGTGTAGGTGTCCATACATCTCTGCAGTTCTCAGTCCTTGCAGTAGTATGTTAGGTTGGTTTTAATTATGGCTGAGGAAATAAAGGCTGGTTGCCCAATTAGGTAACACAGGTTTTCACACTTAGGATTTGTTAATTTGCTAATAAAATACACCAAAGAAGAGGTAATATCATGGTTATCTGATGGTATAATCTGCCGTAAATGTGAGTGTGAGATAAATACTAGCACACTATGCAATATCATGAACAGGATAGTGTTCCTAGGAGATCTCTACTAGTTCTTCACAACTTGTCCTGTAGGGCTGATCCTGTAACCCAGATTGGGTTTGGACGAATGTCTCTACACCAACCCACCCTGAAAGATGCCAGCCTTCTTTGGGCTCAAGTGACATGAATGATGATGCATTGAAATTAGGAGTTAAAACTGTAACAGTGTTCTACAGTCATCATCAACCAGCCAAGGAGTTAAAACTGTAACAGTGTTCTACAGTCATCATCAACCAGCCAAGGAGTTAAAATTGTAACAGTGTTCTACAGTCATCATCAACCAGCCAAGGAGTTAAAACTGTAACAGTGTTCTACAGTCATCATCAACCAGCCAAGGAGTTAAAACTGTAACAGTGTTCTACAGTCATCATCAACCAGCCAAGGAGTTAAAACTGTAACAGTGTTCTACAGTCATCATCAACCAGCCAAGGAGTTAAAACTGTAACAGTGTTCTACAGTCATCATCAACCAGCCAAGGAGTTAAAACTGTAACAGTGTTCTACAGTCATCATCAACCAGCCAAGGAGTTAAAACTGTAACAGTGTTCTACAGTCATCATCAACCAGCCAAGGAGTTAAAACTGTAACAGTGTTCTACAGTCATCATCAACCAGCCAAGGAGTTAAAACTGTAACAGTGTTCTACAGTCATCATCAACCAGCCAAGGAGTTAAAACTGTGACAGTGTTCTACAGTCATCATCAACCAGCCAAGGAGTTAAAACTGTGACAGTGTTCTACAGTCATCATCAACCAGCCAAGGAGGTAAAACTGTGACAGTGTTCTACTGTCATCATCAACCAGCCAAGGAGTTAAAACTGTGACAGTGTTCTACAGTCATCATCAACCAGCCAAGGAGTTAAAAACTGTGACAGTGTTCTACAGTCATCATCAACAGCCAAGGAGTTAAAACTGTGACAGTGTTCTACAGTCATCATCAACCAGCCAACTGTGACAGTGTTCTACAGTCATCATCAACCAGCCAAGGAGTTAAAACTGTGACAGTGTTCTACAGTCATCATCAACCAGCCAGGAGTTAAAACTGTGACAGTGTTCTACAGTCATCATCAACCAGCCAAGGAGTTAAACTGTGACAGTGTTCTACAGTCATCATCAAACCAGCCAAGAGTTAAACTGTGACAGTTGTTCTACAGTCATCATCAACCAGCCAAGGAGTTCAAACTGTGACAGTGTTCTACAGTCATCATCAACCAGCCAAGGAGTTAAAACTGTGACAGTGTTCTACAGTCATCATCAACCAGCCAAGGAGTTAAAACTGTGACAGTCATCATCAACCAGCCAAGGAGTTAAAACTGTGACAGTGTTCTACAGTCATCATCAACCAGCCAAGGAGTTAAAACTGTGACAGTGTTCTACAGTCATCATCAACCAGCCAAGGAGTTAAAACTGTGACAGTGTTCTACAGTCATCATCAACCAGCCAAGGAGTTAAAACTGTGACAGTGTTCTACAGTCATCATCAACCAGCCAAGGAGTTAAAACTGTGACAGTGTTCTACATTCATCATCAACCAGCCAAGGAGTTAAAACTGTGACAGTGTTCTACAGTCATCATCAACCAGCCAAGGAGTTAAAACTGTGACAGTGTTCTACAGTCATCATCAACCAGCCAAGGAGTTAAAACTGTGACAGTGTTCTACAGTCATCATCAACCAGCCAAGGAGTTAAAACTGTGACAGTGTTCTACAGTCATCATCAACCAGCCAAGGAGTTAAAACTGTGACAGTGTTCTACAGTCATCATCAACCAGCCAAGGAGTTAAAACTGTGACAGTGTTCTACAGTCATCATCAACCAGCCAAGGAGTTAAAACTGTGACAGTGTTCTACAGTCATCATCAACCAGCCAAGGAGTTAAAACTGTGACAGTGTTCTACAGTCATCATCAACCAGCCAAGGAGTTAAAACTGTGTCAGTGTTCTACAGTCATCATCAACCAGCCAAGGAGTTAAAACTGTGACAGTGTTCTACAGTCATCATCAACCAGCCAAGGAGTTAAAACTGTGACAGTGTTCTACAGTCATCATCAATCAGCCAAGGAGTTAAAACTGTGACAGTGTTCTACAGTCATCATCAACCAGCCAAGGAGTTAAAACTGTAACAGTGTTCTACAGTCATCATCAACCAGCCAAGGAGTTAAAAACTGTAACAGTGTTCTACAGTCATCATCAACCAGCCAAGGAGTTAAAACTGTAACAGTGTTCTACAGTCATCATCAACCAGCCAAGGAGTTAAAACTGTAACAGTGTTCTACAGTCATCATCAACCAGCCAAGGAGTTAAAACTGTGACAATGTTCTACAGTCATCATCAACCAGCCAAGGAGTTAAAACTGTGACAGTGTTCTACAGTCATCATCAACCAGCCAAGGAGGTAAAACTGTGACAGTGTTCTACAGTCATCATCAACCAGCCAAGAAGTTAAAACTGTGACAGTGTTCTACAGTCATCATCAACCAGCCAAGGAGTTAAAACTGTGACAGTGTTCTACAGTCATCATCAACCAGCCAAGGAGTTAAAACTGTGACAGTGTTCTACAGTCATCATCAACCAGCCAACTGTGACAGTGTTCTACAGTCATCATCAACCAGCCAAGGAGTTAAAACTGTGACAGTGTTCTACAGTCATCATCAACCAGCCAAGGAGTTAAAACTGTGACAGTGTTCTACAGTCATCATCAACCAGCCAAGGAGTTAAAACTGTGACAGTGTTCTACAGTCATCATCAACCAGCCAAGGAGTTTAAAACTGTGACAGTGTTCTACAGTCATCATCAACCAGCCAAGGAGTTAAAACTGTGACAGTGTTACAGTCATCATCAACCAGCCCAAGGAGTTAAAACTGTGACAGTGTTTCTACAGTCATCATCAACCAGCCAAGGAGTTAAAACTGTGACAGTGTTCTACAGTCATCATCAACCAGCCAAGGAGTTAAAACTGTGACAGTGTTCTACAGTCATCATCAACCAGCCAAGGAGTTAAAACTGTGACAGTGTTTCTAACAGTCATCATCAACCAGCCAAGGAGTTAAAACTGTGAACAGTGTTCTACAGTCATCATCACAACCAGCCAAGGAGTTAAAAACTGTGACAGTGTTCTACAGTCATCATCAACCAGCCAAGGAGTTAAAACTGTGACAGTGTTCTACAGTCATCATCAACCAGCCAAGGAGTTAAACTGTGACAGTGTTCTACAGTCATCATCAACCAGCCAAGGAGTTAAAACTGTGACAGTGTTCTACAGTCATCATCAACCAGCCAAGGAGTTAAAACTGTGACAGTGTTCTACAGTCATCATCAACCAGCCAAGGAGTTAAAACTGTGAACAGTGTTCTACAGTCATCATCAACCAGCCAAGGAGTTAAAACTGTGACAGTGTTCTACAGTCATCATCAACCAGCCAAGGAGTTAAAACTGTGACAGTGTTCTACAGTCATCATCAACCAGCCAAGGAGTTAAAACTGTGACAGTGTTCTACAGTCATCATCAACCAGCCAAGGAGTTAAAACTGTGACAGTGTTCTACAGTCATCATCAACCAGCCAAGGAGTTAAAACTGTGACAGTGTTCTACAGTCATCATCAACCAGCCAAGGAGTTAAAACTGTGACAGTGTTCTACAGTCATCATCAACCAGCCAAGGAGTTAAAACTGTGACAGTGTTCTACAGTCATCATCAACCAGCCAAGGAGTTAAAACTGTGACAGTGTTCTACAGTCATCATCAACCAGCCAAGGAGTTAAAACTGTGACAGTGTTCTACAGTCATCATCAACCAGCCAAGGAGTTAAAACTGTGACAGTGTTCTACAGTCATCATCAACCAGCCAAGGAGTTAAAACTGTGACAGTGTTCTACAGTCATCATCAACCAGCCAAGGAGTTAAAACTGTGACAGTGTTCTACAGTCATCATCAACCAGCCAAGGAGTTAAAACTGTGACAGTGTTCTACAGTCATCATCAACCAGCCAGAGTTAAAACTGACAGTTTGTTTTTTTTTAAAACTGTGACAGTGTTCTACAGTCATCATCAACCAGCCAAGGAGTTAAAACTGTGACAGTGTTCTACAGTCATCATCAACCAGCCAAGGAGTTAAAACTGTGACAGTGTTCTACAGTCATCATCAACCAGCCAAGGAGTTAAAACTGTAACAGTGTTCTACAGTCATCATCAACCAGCCAAGGAGTTAAAACTGTAACAGTGTTCTACAGTCATCATCAACCAGCCAAGGAGTTAAAACTGTAACAGTGTTCTACAGTCATCATCAACCAGCCAAGGAGTTAAAACTGTAACAGTGTTTACAGTCATCATCAACCAGCCAAGGAGTTAAAACTGTAACAGTGTTCTACAGTCATCATCAACCAGCCAAGGAGTTAAAACTGTAACAGTGTTCTACAGTCATCATCAACCAGCCAAGGAGTTAAAACTGTAACAGTGTTCTACAGTCTATCATCAACCAGCCAAGGAGGTAAAACTGTAACAGTGTTCTACAGTCATCATCAACCAGCCAAGGAGTTAAAACTGTAACAGTGTTCTACAGTCATCATCAACCAGCCAAGGAGTTAAAACTGTAACAGTGTTCTACAGTCATCATCAACCAGCCAAGGAGTTAAAACTGTAACAGTGTTCTACAGTCATCATCAACCAGCCAAGGAGTTAAAACTGTAACAGTGTTCTACAGTCATCATCAACCAGCCAAGGAGTTAAAACTGTGACAGTGTTCTACAGTCATCATCAACCAGCCAAGGAGTTAAAACTGTGACAGTGTTCTACAGTCATCATCAACCAGCCAAGGAGTTAAAACTGTAACAGTGTTCTACAGTCATCATCAACCAGCCAAGGAGTTAAAACTGTAACAGTGTTCTACAGTCATCATCAACCAGCCAAGGAGTTAAAACTGTAACAGTGTTCTACAGTCATCATCAACCAGCCAAGGAGTTAAAACTGTAACAGTGTTCTACAGTCATCATCAACCAGCCAAGGAGTTAAAACTGTAACAGTGTTCTACAGTCATCATCAACCAGCCAAGAGTTAAAACTGTAACAGTGTTCTACAGTCATCATCAACCAGCCAAGGAGTTAAAACTGTAACAGTGTTCTACAGTCATCATCAACCAGCCAAGGAGTTAAAACTGTAACAGTGTTCTACAGTCATCATCAACCAGCCAAGGAGTTAAAACTGTAACAGTGTTCTACAGTCATCATCAACCAGCCAAGGAGTTAAAACTGTAACAGTGTTCTACAGTCATCATCAACCAGCCAAGGAGTTAAAACTGTAACAGTGTTCTACAGTCATCATCAACCAGCCAAATCAACCAACTAACCAAGTCAACCAAAGGACCAATCAAATTAAGCAACCAGCCAACCAGCCAAATCAGCCAACTAACCAAGTCAACCAAAGGACCAATCAAATTAAGCAACCAGCCAAATCAGCCAACTAACCAAGTCAACCAAAGGACCAATCAAATTAAGCAACCAGCCAAATCAGCCAACCAGCCAACTAACCAAGTCAACCGAAGAACCAACCAGCCAGATCACCAAATAAGTCAACCAAAGGAACAACCAAATCAACCAATGAAATCAACCACCTTATCAAAGCAAGCTAATCCTGCTGTGCAACACAATAGTCTAAGTGATGTCAAGATAAGTACCACCCCTACAAGTACTTACTTCTGGGGCTCATTGGGATCTTTCTTCTTCTTCTTCTTAGTCTGCTTGCCTTTCTTGGGTGCAACATTGGAGACTGGACTGCCCTCCATGGACGTGGTGTCAGTAGAAGGCGCTGATGGAGAAGCCACCGAGGCAGCATTGCTAGTGGAAGCATTGCTGGTGACCACACGCTTGGCCAACTACAAAGAGATACGATACTGTTGCTAGTTTATCTGTACATATGCATACAAGAAGCATACAAAAAGGCAGTCATCATTTTTTTACCACGTTATGAGATGACAAAAACTGGAAAATGTCATGACGGCGGGAAAGATTTGTAGAAAGACATAAACGTCATTTTTCAAGTTCGTCCTGGCATAAATGTGATTTTTCAAGTTCATCCTGGCACAAATTTAACTTTTCCAGTTAGCCCTGGCAAATAAACTTCACATTTGATCAACCGTGACAAAATAAGCCAGATACTGACATGATAATAATGATACCTAATTCGTAAGGAACGTAAAGTTTCCATGTGATTAGTGCAGGCTTTATAATCTCTCATTTTGACTTATCTGTCATCTATTGCTTATAGTATCTTGCGGTGTGGGACAGGAAGGGGGTGGGATCATGAGCCTGAGGTATTAAGGCCGCATGGCTATTGCGCCTATTGCAGTCGCCGCGAACTGTGCAGGTTAGGGTTTTATATTTGCCCTTGACAGAAAAAAAAAAAAAATCCACACACTACCGAGGATTCGTAACTGGGTCTCCCGAATGAGAACTCGGCATTCTTAGACACTCGGCCAGCCGCTTCTCATTTTGACTTCCCAAAACTTTTAACTCTTGACTTTTAGGGTCAGGTAAATTCACAACATTTTTTTTTTCCAAATCACATTATACGTAGTTATCAAAGGATTTATACATTATAACTCAGACAAATCGAACCCACATGTCTGGTAATAGTTCATGGTTACAAAGGCACGGTGGTCATGGGTTTAAAACCAGCTGGGTTTTGCCATGACCCACCCGCAGTCCCAGATCGACCCAGCTGAATATGGGTTCCAGGAAATGTCTTGGGGGATAAAGATGGGCCGTGTGAAGCTGACCATATCACCCACCGAGTGTCGAATGGTCTATTAGCACATGGGTCTAGCACCAAGCACCTAATGCGTGTAAGAGGGTTGTGTACATTTGTGTTTACTGGTTACGACTATTAGCCTCCCGTTATACAGGCTTGGAAATATTAGTTCTGGCCCTACTTCCTTGGAGAGTCATAGAATGCTTAGAATTTGACATCTTATGCGTGCACGTAGTAACATTTATGAATTCATTGTTGTCTATGACCATATATACAATGATAAGCCAGATGTTCTGCTTCTGTTGCTGTTTTGTGTAAACTATATATAACATACTGAATGCGTCTATGCCGTAGTATCCCTATCCTCTGCTTCCCATGCTGCGCTTCCTTCCATAATCATCTTTTTCAGACATTCGTGTCTGCATGCCCACAATATTTCATGTTCCTTGGTTTTATTTGTCTTAATAACCACCCTTCTTCAATACTGGGTTCTTGCTGGCTAGATAGATTTATTTGTTCTCTCTTCCGCCCAGTAAAATTTCGGTACGCTTCTTAACTGATTCACTGCCGAGGGATAATATATCGCCAAATGTGACCTCCCATTGGGACAAAAGGACCATATATCACAGTACTAGGGTCATCATCTTATTTGCTCTGTTTCGTGGTATCTTCTGCAATTGTAATGTTCAATGAACAGAAATGTACATTATAATACTTCTTCATTTGACACTGAACCCTGCTTGGACCAACTTACTTTTTGTTGCGCACTGAATCAGTTCAAAACGCGCGCGCGCGTGTGTCTGTGCGCGCGCGCTTCATGCCGAGACGTGCAGGTGAATATGTTACTCCTCAGTCATTTCTGTTCCCTTGCCGCCTATTACGTAATACTGAACATCACACACAACAACAAAGACAAACCGATACTAATCCGTGCCATACCCATATCATATTTATAGTAGTATACGGATATCTTTATTTGTTTTCTGTTTCGATGAAGGCTTTGTAGCCGCGACATCCGCATGTTTATCTGTGATCATTTATTTGAAAAGTTGACCTGATCCACTTTGTCTGTTATTCTATTATTTCGTTATATTTTGACAGCTTTATGGCAGTTCACCTAACTTCTCTGGACGAAGGAACATACATACTTCGACCAAACACCGTGCTGTAACCGGTTTTTCCAAACCCGCTAGGAACTGAGCTCACCCGGCCAAGCTGGCTTCTACTGCAAGTACGTTCACACTCTCCACCGTACAACTACAGACACCGCTCGTTACCTTTTATTCTCCCCTTCCGCACTCCCATTACCAACTTTATTAGACTATCTTTGTTCTCCCCGCCGTCAATTAATTGATTACACTTCACAGGGAACTCCAAACCGGAGTCCCCTAGTTATGTCCTTAACTGTTTCCAGCCCTGGAGGCCACGTCGTTGGTTTATAAGCCCGAACAAAGAGCGCGCATGTGGCCCTCTCACGTGCAGTTAGGTTTTATCTTGTTGGCTGCATGCGCTTGCAGCGCCCACTTGAAACAACAAGAAATCAACTGTTTTGTCTGTGTTTCCAATAACTGCGTTTGACTTTGAATTACAGTTAATTATGCCACGGAGAACGCCCAGAGTTCGTCTTACCAGCAGTAATAGATGAATGTTATTTTAGCTAAGTGTGCTTTTAAGCTTATTTGAACAATGGTACAAGGGGCCAGTGAAACATCACTGAAAGGGGGCGTAGGGAATACAGAGAGAACACTTGTACAAATATAACCATATAGCTACTGTGTTTAGCGACCACATCTTGGTCTAGCGCGGTTGAGTTGCCGCTGTGTGGCGGTTTGTTTGCTCATTTCACAGTACGGTGATTCGTCGTTTAAAATACAGTAGTCAAAACTCTCTCTCTCTCTCTCTCTCTCTCTCTCTCTCTCTCTCTCTCTCTCTCTCACACACACACACACACACACACACACACACATACATGCATGTGCTGCAAAGATATATAAATTTTAGATATAATAAATCACTCATCTGTGTGCATGTATATCATTGTTTAGTTAGTCAGAGGACCAACACCACGGCACACGGGTGTAACCCATAAGCGCTCCGTTCTACTCCTAAATCAAGCTTGAGTCCGGAGAATCTCAGCTCAGTGCACGAACTCCGTAGCACCGTCGAGGATCCTGAAATACTTTGGCTAGATTTTTAACTATAAATTTTGCCCGGGCTACTCTTTTTCGATTTCCAACTGCCAAGGGAATTTTTACGTGGGCAACAATACACACGGGCGTCCGATCTCACTACCCAGAGACCAGAGGAGATTTTGTTACTAGAAGTCCACGTGAAAACATCCCGGCCTTCACCGGGGCTTGAACCCGGGACCTCCAGCGCTCGAGGCGGACACTATACCTAGAGACCACTCAACCCCCTATTATATATATAAATATATTATCCATATATATCATTGCAAGTCTGTTGCAGGACGTTGCGATTAACCCCTTATTATTTTCTAGGCAATTTTAAGTTTAGTAGTTTGCCACTGTCTTATGAACAAAAAGTCAACTTGTAACTCCAACTGACCGATGTAGGTAATTAACCTTCTACTTCGCCATCAACACAACGGAATTTAAAAGCCAGCCCACTTATATAGACTGAATAATTAAGGCTGGCGTCCTTCTAAACAAGGCAAACAAACTCAATTGAGCAAGATCCACGGCCTGCTAAGCAGCTCGCCAGTCAAACAGGCACGCCAGTAGACCACACGGAACTTCCTATTACTCCGACAGTGTCTATCAGGGGATGACCTAACCCATTAGGGTTCAGCAGATTAGCTGACGTCTTGGCTGTTTGCTGCAGCAATATTGGCATTTTAGTGCTTAAAGATGTCGAAACATGGCATGACAATTCTCGTAAGCCATCGCTCATTAATATGATCATCATGTGCCCTCCCTACTGGCGTAGACATCCATGTACCTTCACAGACCCCAGCCCCTGATGTTCTGGATGAATTGTACAAATGATACACCTCCAGGCCACCGTCTCAGTCCGCCTATCATCATTTCTCTTGATCGGCCTGTCTCTTCTACCACGGATCTTTCTATTTCATCGCGATGTTTACCAACGCCTCTCTTCTCTATATAGGACCAAACAACACTGCTCCTTTCTTAATTTTTTTTTTTGTAAACCTATGGACAAGGGAGAGGTGGTCGAGCACCTGTGGGACCAGGTGGAGAAGTCGGGGGGAGAGACTGAGAACTCGTACGTGAAAAGAATGATATTGCGGGGGGTTGGCAGGGGTCCTGGAAGAATCTCAAAACTGAGAGCTCATTGTAGGACGAACCAGGAGAACTTTTAATCAGATGGCAGTGGGAACGATTAGTAGTATGACTCTTCGCTAGCTGCTAAACGAGGGTACGGGGAGCGTATAGGAATGTTATGAGTGCAGTGATGTCAGTTCTTAGCTCAACTCAACTTATTTTTTTTTTAAATGTCTCTTTCTTATTAAAAGAACGGCGCACATCTTTTGTAAGACGCTGCGTTCAACCCCGGGTTGTTTTTCTGGACAATTTTACATTCAGCGGTGTGCCACTGTTTGTGAACGTAAATTTAACGTTTCAGTTAAAGTTTTAGTAACGTTTTTGAACGTGAAGTTAGCGTTTCAGTTAAAGTTTCAGTAATGTTTTTGAAAGTGAAGTTAACGTTTCTGTTACAGTTTCAGTAACGTTTCTGAACGTAAAGTTAACGTTTCTGTTAAAGTTTGCCATTTATTTCTGAATTACCGACGCTAATACCATCGAAATCAACGCAAAGTTGTCTACTTCCAAACAGTCTGCAGCGGATGTCGAACCCTCGAATCGGTTATGTCGGGGAACCGTTAAACGCGCTCATTGCCGGTGCGACTCGTTTTATAACAGCTAAATATCCCCAGCCTCCCCCCCCCCCTTTTTATAGTTAAATTCAATTCGATTCTACCATCACTACTACCCCTTTCAACCTCAAGGAGAAGTTATATTAGGGTCTATCCTTGGCTCAGATTAATAATCCTGTGATTGAGTCAGCCGCAAAAGCAGCTGCCCGCGGTTTTGCCCTCACAAACTTATTAATGTGAAGGTGATTGTTATCCATTGGGGGTACAGGTAGCGACCCACTTATATAATAACCAAGAAATCAACGACCGCCTTTTCTAATAGACTCCTAGCCGCATTAGGCATAATAATACAGCAACGCATTTAAGTAAATTCGTTATTTTATACTGGATGTTTTTTTTTGAATGAAAAGGCAACTGACAGCAGTGATAGAAAATCTCTATGGAAATTAATTAAGCGCTACGAGAACCCATAGGAGATCATTAACTGAATAAAGGTAACATATAGGAGCGTGAAATTTCGCGTTCTTTTTTTCGTAATGGAAAACAAACAGGTGCGTTTGAAATTAGAACAAGAGTGCGGCAGTGATGGCTTTTGTGACGTTGATCATTTTTATTCACAATAGACTAGACAATGAAGACAATAACTACCACCAGGAGGTCAGCATTGCCGAAAGGATAAGAACGCGTGTTCTTAAACATCCGGTGTGCTGATGCCGAGGTAAGGGGTTCAACCCCTACACCGGACAGAAATACTAAAATGTTGACCTCTCGTCCTTGATTTGGGGATGTAAATTACATGTACCTCTGAAGTCGGAGTGGGTTCGCCTGATGGCCAGGGCGCTGTTAATAGGGAAAGCTAATCCACACGCAAAATTCAGTCCCGCACTACTAAAAAGTAGTGTATATAGACTAGGCTTGAGTTCAAAGCGAGCGAGTGCAATATATATATATATATATACTAGCTGCCCGGCCCGGCTTCGCCCAGGCTCTGGCGGGGATCTATCTATCTATGTATCTATCTATCTATCTATCCGCATGTGATGGCATGTGTTGACACACACGCGGCCAACTTTTTTTTTAAACCAAAAACAAAATCGAGAATATACCCATTTAATTGTGTACTGACCTTCTCTCTGCCAAGCGAACGGAAAAAACAAATGCTTCGATTACTTCAAAAGTTCCACTCCGAAAAAAAAGTACAGAAATAAAATTCTAACGTATCTAAAATAAATCCATTATTTTTAATGAACACTGGTTTTAAAAACATAAAAAGATGTGTTAGAAAATTTTCACTATTTAAATAGATGCATTACTTTTATGATAATTATTATGAAAATGCCTTAAAGATTATATCACTATATATTATAACTCATATGCCTGTAAATAACTATAGAAAAGAGTTTATAAATCTGTGAAAACAATGCAACAATCTATACATAAAATAATAGTGATGTTATTAAAAGTTATGACCCTTGAAATAACTTTTCTTATGTTAAGTCCCCTTGATAGAAATGATAAATATTAGCTGCCCGGCCCGGCTTCGCCCAGGCTCTGGCGGGGATCTATCTATCTATCTATCTATGTATCTATGTATCTATCTATCTATCTATCTATCTATCTATCTATCTATCTATCTATCTATGTGGAGCATCTCATTTAATTCATCGTAAAGCGAACGGAAAAAACAAATGCTTCGATTACTTCAAAAGTTCCACTCCGAAAAAAGTACAGAAATAAAATTCTAACGTATCTAAAATAAATCCATTATTTGTAATGAACACTGGTTTTAAAAACATAAAAAGATGTGTTAGAAAATTTTCACTATTTAAATAGATGCATTACTTTTATGATAATTATGAAAATGCCTTAAAGATTGTATCATTATTTATTATAACTCATATGCCTGTAAATAACTATAGACAAAGAGTTTATAAATCTTTGGGGGGGGGGGGGGAAACCCCGCATTTTAACAGTATTTTAACAGGCGTGCTGCGTGTAAGGTATGCATAAAGTATGAACAACACACACAAAATTAACTTAAGAATGTCCTTCCAGACACCATGTGCTCTCTTTCACTAAAATAGAAAATTAGATTTTTAACTAACTATTGCATTTCATCTGAATCTGATAAAGGGCACACACACACAAACAAATATTGTCTACATATATAGTAGAGGATATTGAAATATGGTACATGGCCAAAAGAAAAAGGGCAACCTGAAACTACTAAACGTAAATGCTGGGTACTTCAAAGGATAGGCTAAAAGAGTTTATAAATGCAACAATCTATACATAAAATAATAGTGATGTTATTAAAAGTTATGACCCTTGAAATAACTTTTCTTATGTTAAGTCCCCTTGATAGAAATGATAAATATTAGCTGCCCGGCCCGGCTTCGCCCAGGCTCTGGCGGGGATCTATCTATCTATGTATCTATATATGTATCTATCTATCTATCTATGTGGAGCATCTCACTTAATTCATCGTCAATCAACTCATTTAATCTATAGCCAGTGGAAGTAACTTAAGATATAACAATGGTACTAAAAGTTATATCCCTTTTTGTCATATATTTTTATATTTTCTTATGTTCAGTCATGTAATTACAAAATTAAATTTTAGGAAGGTAATAGCTGATAGCTGATAGATAAAACTATCACAGTTGGTTGCACAGGAATGAAAGGAAAACGTGTAGAAAATTTCATCTCAATCGGTTGGACCGTTCGCGAACTGCATAAAGGACGGACATACATACAATCATACATACATACATACAACGATTTTATATATATATATATATATATATATATATATATATATATATATATATATATATATATATATATATATATATATATATAACTACCAACATACATTTATAGAACTTTGACAAAGCACAAAGCAACTCGATGTTCTGGACTTCGCAGACGACATGGCCCATCCTGTCCCACACACCAAAGCAGATGCAAAATAAACTAAAAACACAGAATGGGGAGGTCGCAACAATTGGGTATAAAAATTCATTGGCGAAAGACGAACGTGAGAATAAATAAAGCAAATAAAAAAACAAAAAACATCTTCCATGCTGAAAATTCACTTCAATTTGTGGAATCATTTGGGGTCTTTCTCCGTAATCCCGTATATTCTCATGAGTAGCGTAACCTGCGAGAGAATCGATAGCGGTTCTCGTCGCGTTAGTAACTTACGGGGTATGTGAGCCGGCCGCTCAGAAAGCAATGGCAAACTACTGAGCGTAATTGAGCGTAATCTTGCCTAGTACATCAACAGCAGCTGAAAAATGCTGGTGTTGACTGCAACGTCCTGTAAGGGAAATGCAAAAAAAAAAAAAATTCCTTTCAGGACCCAAGATATCATGGAGACATGTGACATCATTGTACAACAATAGTTCTTGTCAAATGCCGGTATCTGGTCTCCCTGGTGAAGGGAGTTTAGGGCGCTGTTCGTAATCCCGTGTACCCATGTACAAAACACAGATGCGCGAGATTCGGCAGCGGATCGCGTCGCGATGATTTCTTACAGAAAGGTATGTGAGTCGGTCGTTCAGAAAACACTGGCAAACTACTGAGCGTAAAACTTGCCAAGACATCAACAGCAGCTGAAAAATGCTGGTGTTGACTGCAATGTCCTGTAAAATAGGACATTAAAAAAAAATGCCGGTATCGAAGTGAGTAACTTTTGGGTTAGAGAAGCGCAGCGAAACCTCACAGATATACCGTGATTATAGAAAGCATGTTCGCTAAAACTCTGCTTCAGAATGAACATACTGAAACCGTTTACCCTCACATACAAAATAAGGTCTATTCCTTAACTTTCAGTAGACCAAACCAGTACAAAATAATGTATATTCTTTATCTCTTAGTAGGCTAATCCAGTACAAATTAACGTATATTGTCTAAACTCTTAGCAGACCAAACTAGTACAACATAACATTTACTATTTTACTCTTGACAGGTCAGTGGTGAAAGAGTTATGGACGCAGTTCGTAATCCCGCATACCCGCGTTCGAAACATAGCTGCGGGCGATATGAAAGCAGACCGCCTTGCGTTGGTTTTTTTTTTACAAAATAGTATGGGTGCCGGTCATTCAGAAAGCAATGGCAAACTACAGAACGTAAACTTCCCAAGACGTCACAACAGCAAAATATGCTGGTGTTGACTGCGACGTCCTGTAAAGGATATGCAACTAAATTAACCGTAACTCTTAGTACACAAAGCGCTAGGGAATGGCTCAACAATTAAACAAAACCACCCTAAATTTGCTAAGCAGAACGCAGTGCGGTGCCAACCGTTGAGACAATTTAAATCCATGTCATTACTGATAATCTGTGCGTTGACAGGTGGTGGAATTACCTGATACAATAGATCTGACGCAATCAACTTTAAATTACAATTACTGCAGATCATGACCTATAATGTACTCCTAAGCTAGAGTTTGCACAATGACAATGAGTCAGATTGTACACTAAAGGTGAAGGCCGCAGTGCCTCAGTAGCTAGCACTTTTGTGGCCTGCCCAGTGACCATGTCTTTGAAGAAGAAGTACAAAAAGAAGAAGTTACTTACCTGAGCCAAAGGTAGATCATCACTATCGTCACTGCTAGAAGTGCCAGGAGGACTTTGTGACGCAGGTGGGAAGTATGGCATTTGTCGCTGGCCAATACCCAGTTGACCCTGCTGCTGTTTGGGTAATCCTACTGTCTGTCCTTCCATAATGTGCCCAGCTGAGGCAGAAACGTTTGTATAGATATGGCTAGAATTGCCATAAACCTGAGCCGAGCTTAGCAACGACTGGTTAAAACCTGCGTTAGGGCTAACGCTATTGGAAACACTTATATCGGGTACTTCAAAGTTCTGAGGAGGAAAGATGGGACCCAGACTGTCTATGGAACGGTCAAGTTCAGAGATGTCTTCTGGGCTGTTACCAATGCCTCCAACTGTCATCTCATCCATAATGTCCATACTCCCAAGGGAGTAACTCTGAGCGTGCTGGGACATGTTGTGTGACATGAAATCATCTCCGGTGTTGCCTTGATCAGCCATACTGATTCACACTGCAGCCCCCGATACGGTCACTGTGCACGCGACAAAATCTGAAATACATTGTCAATAATTAAACTTGCTGCAAACGAAAACAGTACAAGCAGAACACTGCTCATCATCATCATCATCATCAAGCAATTAATCAGGTGTCGTCTCCACAATGAAGGTTGGTTGCAATGACACTGTCTGTCTCTTGCCCTGACTGTACATTCTGTCAGGCTGATGTTCATCCATCTCTTGATGTTATCTTCTCACTTGAATCGTTGTCTATCTCTTGCTTGCTTTTATAAGAGTATTATGTCTATTAACGTGGCCTAAATATTTCACTTGCCTCTTTTTTATTTCTTTCACCAACCCTCTTTTCATTCCAAGTTGTTTCATCATCATCACAACCTAGTAAAGTAAAGAAACGGCCCTTCTACATGCCTAAAGGCATCTTAGGCAATGGTGTTGGACTCATCATAGACCAAGCGGCAGTTAGTGGCTGACGTGATCAGAACCATGCCAGCCCCCTGTACTTCAGAAGACAATTCCTGGTAGCCATTTTAGGCTGGGTGGACCTGAGAATCCAGGCCAAGTTAAACAATGTGAATCCCCTAGATGCAGATCATACCCCATGATCACCGGGCCAGCATCTAGCCACTACGCTACCGCCGCTCCCACATCATCACTATAAGCTATGTGGTGTTTGTCTATCAAGAATGATGATGACCATTCAATTCATCCGGTGGGTTGAAAGTATGAAGCCTTGTGTTCTAAGATGGCTGGTAAGGCACATTTTGACTTGAAATATTTTTTGACAATGTGGGCAAAGAATTCTTGACGTTCCAGGAGAGGGATCTCCTGCAGTGGTTTTTCTGTCCAGCCTATGTTCACAGCTCTTGCAGTCCTGTTTGCTTCATAAATGACTATACCCTTATGTAATGATGTACGCCATGAATTTCATCTTTGACAGCAGTCTCCCAGGTGCCATGTCTTCCATATGCAATATAGATGAGTTTAGATCAAGTCTATACACTTGATGATCATGGTTCACCACCTCACACAATCAGTGGTTTTGGATTAGGTTTCTCTTCCTATTCCGATTATGCCGTATTGGTAATTATCAATTAGTCTTTCTTCCACTAGCTGCCACTAAGTTTTCAGACTATTTAACATCACAACATGCTGTAAAAAATACCCAGGAATTTGACTTCTAAATTTGCAGTGACTGCATCATGATCAAAAGGTACGAGGTTCGATCCCCATGAAGGGCAGGGCATTTTTCCAAGAACCCTGGTATCTAATGATGTCACACATTCCCTGATCTCTTGGGTAGTGAGACTGGATACAAAGCTGTGTCGGATAAGGATTTTAAAAAAAACATGAGGTCCCGCATACAAGTAAACAATACCAGACTGTAAAGTTGCTGTCATGGCAAAACTGTTAGGAAAAGCAAACCTACCCATAGGTGGAGTGAGCCCGTTACCTCAGAAAGAATATGTCTAAAGGAAGAATAACTTACACAAATGCATGTCAAAGTTGCACACTCAACCTTTGAGTTGCATATCTTGGTGTGACACATGTCACTCGACAGAGGAACAAAGAAGAAGTGGAAGAAAGCTTCTGGTGTCTCTACTCAACATGTGGTTTCCATCTGAATAGCATCAATTCTAGCCATACAAGTGGGAGATAGCACCAAGAGATGAACGTACTTCAGTATGTCGGAGTGTTCCACTTCAGCAAAAGGCACAGAGTGTTGCGGGATCCATTGCAGCCAACATGTAGTGTGGATAAAGTTAATTGCGTGTCCTTAACAGTATCTACATTCATCCCCAGAAGCAATGTGAAGGAACATGTTGATTAGCTGTCTGTGATTTACTTGGCAATTAGGTCAGCATAGCTGAACGGATAAGAGCGCTTGTTCTTAAACATCCGGTGTGCTGATGCTGAGGTGGAGTGTGGTGTGTGTGTGTGTGGAGGGGGGGGGGGCGTGGGGCATCGGTCAGTTGGACTAAAATGTTGACATTCTCGTTCTTGACTTGGGGAAGTAAATTACAAGTAGCTCTGAAGTCTGAGTGGGTTTGGCTGCTGGCGAGGGGTACTGGTAATAGAGAAAGCTAATCCACGCGCAAAATTCAGTCTAGTGCTACTAGAAATAGCGTGTATGAACTACGCTAAAGTTAAAAGCGAGTGAGCGCAAAAAAAGGCAATTTTATACTAAGTAGTTTGCTAACGCGTTCTCAACAGCCGATTCTGATACCATCGAGGTCAACGCAAAACGATCTGCTTCCAAATCTCCAGCGGCTGATTGCGACCCTTCGATCCGGTATGTGGAAGAATTGTGAAACTGTTGTGCTTGCCTGACTGAACTGATCAGTATGTGCACAAGCTCATACAATACAATAGGCAATAGATGACTTTAGATCTTGCCAACACCCGTAACAATATGACGCTTCAGATTACTTTGCCTTGTCTTTCAACAAGTCATTGCCAGTCCGTGTATGTGTAAACAGAAAATAAACGGATAACGGGCTAGACAAGTTCCTCACAAAGTGGATGACCTCAGAGCAAACTGGCAGGAGAAGGTATCGATATAGAGATTTGAGCTTAGGCCAATGTATTGATAAATAGGCGCGACAGACAGACAGAACAGATAGAGAGACAGACAGACAGAACAGATAGAGAGACAGACAGACAGACAGACAGAACAGATAGAGAGACAGACAGACAGACCAGTCAGACAGACAGACAGACAGACGGACGGGCGGGCGGACGGACGGACGGACGGACAGACAGACAGACAGACAGACAGACAGACAGACAGACAGATAGACAGATAGACAAATAGATAGATAGATAGATAGATAGATAGATAGATAGATAGATAGATAGATAGATAGATAGATAGATAGATAGATAGATAGATAGATAGATAGATAGATCTATTTCTTGTGCCCTGTGATTTTCATACAAAGGCCTCTCTAACGAAATTATTCTGTTTTTCTAAATGTATGTCCTATACCGTGGCAAATACTGTAGGCGTGCGCGAGTGCGTGTGTGAAATAACTGACCTTCATATATCCTACGCCACGCAATTATGATGTCATATGCCAGTTCCCTTCCTCACATCATGTCCTTAAATAATGTCCAGAATATCCAGAACATTACCCTGTACCGATTGTATGAGGTTGGGTCTATCCCCGAGCCATAATCGTCCCAATAAAACACTCCGCCGCTGCTAGGAATTGAATCCGGACCACAGGCACGGTAAGTAAGTGAACTAACCGCTAAGCTACTTCGGCTCCTGTAGAATTAGACATAGGCATACGGGGCCGTGCAGTAGATTTTCTCAGTATGATGCAAGTTTTCGAAATGCCGCCCCTTAAATGCAAGTCTTCCAATACCGCCCCTCAAGTTGTATTTTGATTTCACTGCTTATGCCGCCCCCTTACGGTGCCGCCTGATGCGGCCGCGTTTCTGTATCACAGGAAATCAATTTGGGAACCAGCTGAGGCCACTGAAACAGTGACATAAATAAACACGCATAGTATTGTTAGGCGCTCACAGAAGGAGAAGAAAGAAGTAAAGACAAGAGGACACACTAGAAAACATAAGTACACATAAGCGTCGAAGTACACTTGTTCCTGCAGCGAGGCGCTGTCGCCATTTGGAGGTGGCAGGTTCGAATCCTGGTCGGTAACTATAGCTTTCAAATTTTATGTTATCTAGTGTGTCCTCTAGTCTTTACCTCTTTCTTCTCCTTCTGTGAGCGCCAAACAAACCTATGTGTGTTTATTTATATAACTATCTCTGTATCAAGGCACGGCACAGCCCTTTAGGCATATACAGCCGTGTGTTAGCGGTGACTGTAAGTAAAGCAAAGAATAGTAGTAACACAACCCGTAGAAAACTGTAGCTGTAATGAGAAACACATCCATAAAGGGCTCTGAGTGAGCTGAGAGAAGATGCTCCGTTATAATATGAAAGGAATGGGAGAAAGAGGAGGAGGAGGAGGGAGGAGGAGGAGGAGGATGAAGAAGAAGAAGAAGAAGAAGAAGAAGAAGAAGAAGAAGAAGAAGAAGAAGAAGAAGAAGAAGAAGAAGAAGAAGGAGGAGGAGGAGGAGGAGGAGGAGGAGGAGGAGGAGGAGGAAAAGAAATAAGAAAGAAAAAGAAATCACATACCTGTCGTGAGTGTTAAGTACCTTAATCCCGTACTACAGATTCAGCCGGTAACTCCCCGGCGTATTAGTCGACCAGCAAGTGCTCAAGTGAGCGAATCTGTCGTTTAGCTGTGCTCCTGAAGGTGAGCGCTGCACGACTGTCAGCAACCACACAAGCCTGCGCTCACGTGAGGGGGAGGGGGGCACCATATAAAGGCCGATACGGAAGAAACAAAAGAGAGGACGACAGACAAACCTGGGCGGTGCGTGGCGGAGAGATGGAGATGTGCGGATAGAAACGAACGTTTTACTGTCCTCTTTGCATATTGACAAAGAGACTTGTTAGTCTGAGAGCGGGGGTACTCGAATCGTCGACAGACAAACTAAATAAAGCCAGCCATAGATTGGTGTCGTGTTGATTAAGAGAGGACACTTTTTAAAGTTTAGTCCAGAATATAAACTGGATTTATTCAGCCAACAGTTTTTTATTTTTTTTTTACGTGTCCTCATTAGTATTGAAAGTGAGGGAGATAGAGGGTAAAGAGAGGGGGAAGGGGTTGAACATATATACAGACACAGTGAGACAGGGCGAGAGAGACAGGGGCACAGAAAGAACGAACGAACGAACGAGAGAGAGAGAGAGAGAGAGAGAGAGAGAGAGAGAGAGAGAGAGAGAGAGAGAGAGAGAGAGAGAGAGAGAGAGAGAGAGAGAGAAAGTAAGGGCAACTAAAGCCGCTCGCCTTATAGTGACACACACACGACCGCGCGCCTAAAAGTGAACGCTATGAAAGAAACCTCATAATACAATGAACATCCTCAACTCAAGAAGACAGTATGGAACATCGTGTAACACAGTAATTCCCAACCAACCATGCACCCCTTCACTATATGTTCAGAATGTCACCCCCCCCCCCCCACCCCTTTCGTATTTCCTCCCTATAAATCCAACCCAATCCCCCCTCCTTTTTTTTAAACACAGTATACGTAAAAATGGAAGCTAAATTTAATAACACATACTAGAAAAAATCTAGACATCTATATAAGAGTGATTTGCAGGTCTACTTACGTTATAAAACGCATGTCAGAATAGCGAGAACCGTAAAGTATGGAGGGAAAAACAATATCAAGTAATCGGTTCTTGTATTAACGAGATCTTAAAATAATCCTAATTTCCCCCCCCCCCCCCCATCCCGAAACCCTAAAATCCCCCCTGGTGTGGGAGGGGGGGAGAGAGAGAGAGAGAGAGAGAGAGAGAGAGAGAGAGAGAGAGAGAGAGAGAGAGAGAGAGAGAGAGAGAGAGAGAGAGAGAGAGAGAGAGAATTCCCCACCGTTTGAGAACCAATGGTGTAACAGATATGTTGTCGAACGCATCAAGACACACAGTTGTGTCAGCAGATGTTTTAACATTACAGTTCTTAATTAATCATGTTCTCTAGACTAGAATTAATTTAAATGGGGTCCATACATCACCCAAGGGGGTTTACCGATATACCTAGGGAGCTGCAGCAAATGGGGGGGGTGGGGGGGGGGGGGCAATATAGACATACACATATAGTTTGAATATTCTTAAAAGGACGTCGCAGTCAACCCCATCATTTTTTGCTTTCTGAACGACCATCACTGGCAAACTGCTGAACGTAAACGTGCCGAGAAATCACAAACATAGATAGAGAAGCTAAAAACACACGTGGCGAGTTCAGAGGCGGAGATGAACAATACAGAAACAAACAGGAAGGGGCTACCAAGTAGTCGCTAAAGATAGAGCAGTTTGGCATTGGATGGTGGGGCGGGTGGGGGAAGGGGTGTGCTGCACTGAGGGTTGGTTGATCGGTTGTGAATCCTCCGGAAGACTAGGTTTTCACTCTTAAATCCGAATCAGGTTGATCTAAACCCGGTTACCTTGAGTCTGAGGACTTAAGGCCGCCTGGCTAGTGCAGTCGCCGCGAACTGTGCAGGTTACGGTTTTCTTTTTGCCCCGATAGAACAAAAATCAACACGTTAGCGAGGATTTTAATCCGGGTCTTCCGAAGGAGAATCCGGCATTCTAGCCACTCGGTCAGCCGCTCCTCAGTGCTCATATCAAGCGTGCAAATACCGAACACCAGCAAAGGTTATGCCATTTGCGTGACATCAACAGTCTGTTTAAGTTTCGACGAAGAAGAAGCAGTAGCAGCAGCAGTAGTAGTAGTAGTAGTAGTAGTAGTAGTAGTAGTAGTAGTAGTAGTAGTAGTAGTAGTAGTAGTAGTAGTAGCAGCAGCAGCAGCAGCAGCAGCAGCAGCAGCAGCAGCAGCAGCAGCAGCAGCAGCAGTAGCAGCAGCAGCAGTAGTAGTAGTAGTAGTAGTAGTAGTAGCAGCAGCATCGGCACGAGAGAGAGAGAGAGAGAGAGAGAGAGAGAGAGAGAGAGAGAGAGTGTGTGTGTGTGTGTGTCAGGCAGGCAGACAGACAGACAGACAAGCGAGAGAGAAAGAGAGCGAATATATCTACATAAATTAACATGCGTAAAACCGCGACATCCTGAAACACGATGAAACAAGTCGCCGAGTACGACGTCAAAGACAATGATGACTGATAGTGGAGGATGTATATGATCTCTCTATACCAGACATCCGTGACCTGATGTAGTAAAAACCGCCGACAATGGAGACAAACCTCAACACGTCCTCCTTGCATGTTTACCTGTGTGTGGCCACCGCCGTGATGAATGGTACTATACCAGAGCACGTGCGCTCAAGCCAGGCAGCTTCACGCCAGAATAAACTGGTTTGCCAATGTTCAGAAGAAATTAGCATTTCAGATGTGCATTCAATTCTAAGAATATCTTGGAAACAGAAAAGAAAAAATGCATCCATGCGACAAGATCTGAATATTGCAGAAGGTTGGCTACTAAGAAGGATAATACAAATAAAATTGAAATATGTTGGTCCCTTGAAACGTCATAAAAGTTTGGAGAGAACAATAATGTGGGGGTATATGCCTGGGGCCGGTCTCCCTGGTCTAGGTGTAACACGACTTTCTCCGTAGTCCCGTATAATCTCGTGGATGACGCGATGAGAATCGGTAGCGGTTCTCTCCGCGTCGGTAACTTACGGGGTATGTGAGACGGTCGCTCAGAAAGCAATGGCAAACTACTGAGTGTATTCTTGCCAAGAAATCAACAATCAGCTGAAAGATGCTGACGTTGACAGCGATGTCCTGTAAAGGATATGCGAAAGAAAGAAGAAAAAAATATGCCTGGGAAGAGAGGAAGAGGACGGCCAAAGAAAAGATGGGTGCAGGATGTGGTAGATGATCTCCAGATGGGTGTATTGGACGCGGGACGTCTTGCTTATGACCGAGAAGTGTTCCGGAAGATTGTTATGGGAGCGAGGTTCTGCAAAAGGACATGCTACTGAATGAATGAATGAATTCAATGGCGAACACAGAATCGCAAAAAGTTTGGTTTAAAAGGAACGCCTTCAATGCACACGAAGGCCTCCGGGCGTGCTCCATCTCCCGCCATGGACCACATCTCGAGAAACTCCACTCAGTGCAGGAACTGGGTAACAAAGGTGAGAATCTGAATGTGTGTGTTCTATCACAGAAACCACACAAAACCAATACATCATTTAATGAGTGTATTGTTTTAAATTTTGCCCGAGAAGCGTCATGTTTGGCACACTCTTTCCGATTAAAGTTAACTGCATGTCCGTTACAGGACGTGCCAATCAACCCCAGTATTAACTGGCTGTTTGTGATTTACTTGGCAAAGTTAGTTCAGCTGTAACCCATTTTTTACTGAAAAGGCGACGCCTCGTATCATCGAAATCAAAGCAAAGCGGTCTGTTTCCATATCTCCCAATGTATTTGTTGTTTGTCCATCGAGAATGATGATGACCATTCATTTCATCCAGTGGGGTTGAAAGTATGGAGCCGTAAGTTCTAAGATGGCTAATAAGGCCTATTTTGGCTCGAAATGCTCTTTGACAATGTGGGCAAAGAATGCTTGACGTTCCAGGAGGTGGATCTCCTGCAGTGGGTTTTTTTTTGTTGTTGTCTGTCCAGCCTTATTTTCACGGTTCTTGCACTACTGTTTGCTTCACAAGTGACTGCACCCTTATGTAATGATGTAAGCCACGAATTTCGGTCTTTGGTAGCAGTCTCCCAAGTGTCGTGATGAATTCCAAAAGCTTTTAGTGAGATCTTCAGAGTTTCCTTAAAGCTTTTCCTCTGACCGCTTTGGAAGCGTTTACCACAACGCAGCTCGCCGTAAAAAAATTGTTTAGGGAGCCTGTGATCTGGCATGCGAGTCAAGTGACCAGCCCAGAGAATCTGATTCTTCATTAGCAGAGTGTGGGTACTGGGCAGTGTCTGGGATCTTGTTTTGCCATTAATCTTCAATAGCTTCCTAATGTGTGGAAGTGGTTTAATTTCCTAGCGTATCACTGGTAAACAGTCTAGGTTTCACAAGCATATCGTTAATTTCTAACCCTAGATTGAATATGTTGTGGGATTATGAAACTGTGCATCACACTGTCACTCAAGCCACCGGCCCGGATTCTTTCGGATTACGAACTGAAAAAAATCTTTAAAAGTTTTAAAAGTCGAGAGGATCGACTTCAATGCACCAGGTTGTATCCCATATGGCTCTGTCTCTTTCCGCAGGATGACCTGCCGAAAGCGTCACACAAAGCACATACTCCATAGCTCCAGCGACGACCCCCCAGGAGTCTCCGAGAAAAATGCACTCGTGAACCGAAAGACGTAGCCCGGAATTGAACTCACAGCCTTCGGAGGGCGAGGCAGATGGCTTGACCACTTCGCCACTAGAGACTCCTTGGAAATGTTCTAACTGGGATTGAGGAGCGGCTGGCAGAGTAGCTAGAATGCCAGGTTCTCCATCTGGAGACCCAGGTTTGAATCCTCGGTAAGGAGATGGATTTTTTTTTTTTTTTCTGTCGGGGGTAAAAAAAAACAAAAAACTCTAACCTGCACAGTTCGCGGTGACTGCACTAGCCAGGCGGCCTTAATTCCTCAGGCTCAATACCCCCACCCATTTCCCCAGTCCTACGCCACAAGGTACTATAGGCGGTAGACGGCAGTTACCGGGCTTCATACGGAAAGTACAGAGCAGGAACAATGTAACCTATCATGCATGTTGTAGGAGACCACTGTGGAGACATACCTCATCTCGTAAAAAACGTAGATGCATAATCATGCACGTGAGTACGAAAAAACACACGAAATGTGATTAAGAAGTTCGACAGATTAAATAACACTGAGAGAGAGAGAGAGAGAGAGAGAGAGAGAGAGAGAGAGAGAGAGAGAGAGAGAGAGAGAGAGAGAGAGAGAGAGAGAGAGAGAGAGAGAGAGAGAGAGAGAGAGAGACAGACAGACAGACAGAGAGAGACAGAGAGATGGAGGCGTACACTTCGATCGAAGTGTTCATACAAAAGAGGCAAACACAAAAACGACACAATAAAAATATATACCAGACGAACATGAGAAAGGCGCACTTCCCAGAACAGCTCCAAGAGATTGGAAACTAATATGCGTGCCTCCTACTACTTCCACCCTTATCTAAGAAGGTTAGACGCCCCATACACTTCCACGGGATCAAACAGGATTAAATTACCCTCATGCCTTTTATGGTGTACAAATCTATATATGGATATAATGCCTAGTATATACTCCTACCTGTTACTTTCCTTTAAAACACACACACACACACAGGGTGTATTTTTAATGACTGGTTTTTTTTTTTTTAATATTGCCGCTCCAAGTTTTGTATTAACTTTTTATGTTGCACGAACTCCACAGAGTGAATACAAAACTTGGAAAGGCAATATTTATGTGTGTGTGAGTGAGTGTGTGTGTATGTGTGTGGGAAGAGAGCGATAGAGAGAGAGAGAGAGAGAGAGAGAGAGAGAGAGAGAGAGAGAGAGAGAGAGAGAGAGAGAGAGAGAGAGAGAGAGAGAGAGAGAGAGAGAGAGAGAGAGAGAGAGAGAGAGAGAGAGAGAGAGAGAGAGAGAGAGAGAGAGGAGAGAGAGAGAGAGAGAGAGAGAGAGAGAGAGAGAGAGAGAGAGAGAGAGAGAGAGAGAGAGAGAGAGAGAGAGAGAGAGGAGAGAGAGAGAGAGAGAGAGAGAGAGAGAGAGAGAGAGAGAGAGAGAGAGAGAGAGAGAGAGAGAGAGAGAGAGAGAGAGAGAGAGAGAGAGAGAGGAGAGAGAGAGAGAGAGAGAGAGGAGAGAGAGAGAGAGAGAGAGAGAGAGAGAGAGAGAGAGAGAGAGAGAGAGAGAGAGAGAGAGAGAGAGAGAGAGAGAGAGAGAGAGAGAGAGAGAGAGAGAGAGAGAGAGAGAGAGAGAGAGAGAGAGAGAGAGAGAGAGAGAGAGAGAGAGAGAGAGAGAGAGAGAGAGAGAGAGAGAGTCTATTATTACAAATCTTCACGACATATACTGCTCACGGTCCCATCCGTATGTAAACTATGGGACATCACTCGCGCATTGCACACACAAAAAACCGTTACGTTTAACACAATCCATACTTGCCGGTTGCTCGGTGTTTCCCCCGCAGAACCCCCGCCCAGCCACCCTGACGCGCAGACGCCGCGGACATTAAAAACCGGTGTAATCATTTTCCCGAATCGTAATTATTTCTTTTCATTATTATTTACAAACCCTGTAACGGGGCGAATCACTCTCCCGGGCCCCACTATCCAGATGTTGGTGATCGATTTGCAGAAAAGCCTTTTATTCTGATTTGGCGTGCAGACATAAAATGGCCATCAAAAGCCACCGGGTCAGCTGGTGAATTAAACAGTTCAATCACGCTTGTGAATACATCCTTTCCCGCCGTTTCCTCTTGCATGGCTGTCTTCTCGGTTCATTTATGTATGCTCAAAATGGGAACTATAGTATGTCCAGAAATGAATGCCGCCATTCATAATCAATTATTTTGAAAACTGTCTGTTGCATCGTTATGAAATTTTTCCTGTCGTCTTATATTTACCCCCACCCAAGGAATATGTCTTTGATAGGTCCAAAAGCAACTTAAATCATCGAAAGCGGCGACATTTCTTATATGTTTTGGGGAAAATGTAGTTAATTCACGCTAACAAACTAGTCTTACAGTAAACCACGTTATTTCTCGTAAGGACACAAGTACAAGGCGTAGCCAGATTCGTATGGGAGTGGGTGCAATAAAAAAAAGTAGCTTAAAAGTCGACAGGGTCGACTGCATTGCACCGGGTTTTTATCCCGTATGGCCCAGTCTCTTTCCGCAGGGCGGAAAGCGTCGCACAAAGCACGAACTCCGTAGCTCCAGCGACGACCCTCGGAAGTCTTCGAAAAATACACTCGTGCAATGAAGGAATCGAACATACAACCTTCGGAGCCCGAGTCAGACGGCTTGACCACTTCACCACGGAGACTCCCGAGAGGGGTGCAATGTGCAATATTAGTAAAGACAGAGAATTTACAAAGGCATGGGGTAAACAATGTGTAAATTGGCAGGAAAATAGAAGGAATATATTTCTTACCTTATTTTTCATTTCCTTCTTGTTTCTTCAGCTGCTGGTTAATAATTGTACACAAGTATTCGTGTTATTAGGCTGCATTTAGCTTTTTATATTGAGTTCGTGAAAGCTTCCAAATAGCTGTGCGTTAATGTGCGTATGGAGTGACCAGAAATGATACTGCAATTTAGTCATCATGTGTCAATTTTTAAGGATCTGTTCAGCTGCCTGTGTAGTTTGTTCACACGTACACATGGGTGACAGACCCGCTTTGAGTCTTCGTGAAAGATTGTCTACTCTGCTGTTTACCGTTCAGAGACGGAACATGATTACCTGAAAATAGTTGTCTGTGTCTCTGTAGTGGGCTTTCTTCTTAACGACCAAGATGTTGGTCCTCTTTTCATTGTAGTTTATAGATTGATTCGTATGCACGTGTGTTGTCCCCTAATTTGACAACGTGTTTGCTCTCAAGTTTCTTGTTATGCAACAATATTACTCTTCTGTTGGTATTCAATGCACTTAGTGTTGTTGTTTTTTTTTTTTCAAAACCAGTTGTTTGTCACCACTGAGGGCTTGCGGAATTGAAAATTCATCACTGTGGAATACAAACTGTTGCCATTGACATTGTGCTGATACTGTAATGTTTAGGGCCTTCAATTCGTCTGAATGATTGGAGCAAAATATCCCAGTAAGCGTGCACACGGATTAAGGTCTGCGATCTGCTCAGACCTTAATCTGTGTCGGACGATTCCAGTAGGTTGATGAATGCTCTCGGTTGCATACAATTCAATCCATCCTTTCTCCAATAGTCCTCTTCCTCTTTCAACACATGGTCCACACATATTCCCAGTAACTTTTATCAATATTTAATAGCGCAGACTGGATTAGTATCTTGACGTCAGACAATTTGAATATAGTATTGTCAGCTGCCACCTGTCCTTTAATTTTAGCCCACACAAGTTCTATAGGGTTAAAATGGGAGTGGTACGGCGGAAGTCTCAAGCAACCATGACGATGCTCTTCTATCAACTTGTCGATTTGATATTTCTTGCTTTTTTGGCGTCTGTTTTACAAGGGACAACAATTCTAGCTAGAAATACCTTTCTGGAAATGGTGTGTTTTCCATTCGGAGCCATATCTTTATTGCTCTCTTTGTGCTCGATGCTGTAGGTATTTTGTCTTCTTGGGCAACAACACTGATATCATGCATTGTCCATAATTGGACACGGCGGTCTATCTAGGGATGGAAGCACAGTATTCTCGAGCCAATCTCTAAATACATTATCATTCATATTATTATGATAATCCCTATTGTCTGTATGCTTTGATACGAACACGAGCCCAGCATTCTGTTGTAAGCCATTATGCATATTACCAGCATGGGCCATGACCAAAAGCTGTCCTATACTACTGGGCACATATCGCTGTATCTGTCCATCCACTGATTGCCATTCCTTATCACTTGAGTGGTGCGCATTGATCCACGTTTCATCCAAATACATTATACAATAATTTTCTTTGCGCATGCATTTCCCTTATTTCACGTAGGTATCTGCTTCTCATGGCTCCTAAATGCGGTTGCTCGCAAAGAATATTTCTACTTCCCCTGTACTTTCTAAAAGTGAAGATAATGTCCTTATAATTTTCCACAAAGTTGTTTTGGATAGCTCTATGTTATTGTTCTTTCTCAACCAAACCTTAAGTTTTCTTACAGTCACTGTTTCTTTGGCATCTAGCATTTTTATAATGCTGGATAATCCTGGATATAAAATCCAAAATTTTTATAATTTTAGGAGTCTCCGTTGTGAAGTGGTCAAGCCTTTTGACTCGGGCTCCAAAGGATGTGGGTTCGATTCTGGGCCGCATCTTTCGGTTCACGAGTTAAATTTTTCGGAGACTTCTGTGGGTCGTCGCTAGAGCTGCGGAGTTGCTGCAGAATAGAACCCGGTGCAATGAAGTCGATCCTGTCGACTTTTAAGCGACTTTTTAAAGCATTTTTATAATAGCTCGCCTTATGACATCTTTGTCAAAGCTGTCTACAATAACCTTTCTACCTACCGTTTGGTTATTGCGTGGTGGTTTAATTCCAGATTCTTGCACCCATCGACGCACGGTTCTGAGCTGCAGCTCCACGTGGACATCCGTCTGTGTAGGAGTCTTTGAGACAATGGATGGTCAATTAGTCTGCATTTACAAGTTCTTAGACAAATGACAGTAGCTTAGTTTTGGCTTTGGTGTCGGATTGAGTCACGTCAATAGGTCAGTGCTCTGCAGATCCTTTTTCCGTCTTCAATTGTTGAAAAATCCATAAAGTACCCGCATCGCCTCGTATGCTGTATCTTTTGTATGCCCAAGTATGATGCGCATATCCTCATTCTGTACACTTTTCAGTCTCTCCGTCTGAGAACAGCTGAAAGTGAAGATCGCAAGGGCGTACTCAACCACCAAAAGCACCAGACACTGGTAAACAGACACAGTTTGTCGCCGCCATTATCATCATCGCAGCAATGCCCCTACTAGTTTTTCATTGCCCCATGGTACATTACCCATCGAGTGACAACTGATCTATAAACAAATGTTGTCCTAGCACCATATTCGCAACAGGCCTCAAGGCGTGGGGTTCTTTACCTTTTCTACATACAGAGATAGGTTTTCTTGCCTCGTGTCAAACCTTGAGAATGTAAATGAATACACAGTAGGCCACTCAAACCTCTGCGGTTACACTCACAAACGCTATGCAGTTTAGACCACTTCGTTGATCAGCCACACTTGCAGCTTTCCCTCACATTCACAAGAAAACATTTCACTGGAGCATTCAACCAGTCTGAACAACAGACGCATTCAAGCAGCGAATATGGAAGCCCTCATAGTTTTGCAATTACTGACAAAGGTACCGACAGCGTCAAGACTAGCATGAGTAATTGATCTGTAGAATGTTTGTTACAGTCAGTGTTGGTCGCTGAGCGGACTACGGATGGGTCTTTGTGAAGTCAACTCCCATAAAATGCAAAGATCGATGACACTTTGGCGGATGTCGCTACAGTTTCTTGCGGCCATGTTGTAGTCAAGTTGGATAAACGACACGTATTTTATGTCTGTTTTAAAGGGAGAGTTTTTTGTCATTTGCTTTGCTGTGACAGATATAAGTTATTTATAACTGGGGCGAGGATTATTTAGCTATTAAAAAGACTTAACGTGATTTGATGGGAGGGGGTGGGGTGAGATAGATAGCATTGCATAATGAGGTGAACGGTTCACTTTCTCATAGAGATAAATATTTCTAATGCCAATGTAATGAGGCGAAATGAAGATCTGAGACGTCCTTGGGATAAATAGGCAGAGAAACAGACAAATAATCAGCATTTGATTTCTTGCGATTCCAAAAACCAATTCCTCAAATGTACACACAGTTAATCAGCGTGTAAGCTAACATTTTGCAGAAACCTCGACAATGAACAAACACTATGAGGGAAACACTGAGGTGGTTATACCCACCAAACACGAGGCGAAAGAAGAAAACAGCGTCTTGAAAACATATAGAGGCAACCATCAATAAATGGGATGAAGATAATACCAGCTTCACGTTCAAGGATGTGAAGGAAAAGCAAGGTGAAGGCAAGCCGCGCAAGAATGTTTCAATGTTGGTGGACACCATTAACATATGAACTAGCAGAAGCCCGTCTGGGTGTACCACGATAGAAAGTCATCATGTAGGAAGTCCTTTGCAGGACGATGCTCCCCTCACGGCCCTCTAAAAGCTTCTCGATCCCTGGCCAAGTCTCCAGCCTCATGCACTCTCATGCCAGATGTGTTTGCCACATCCTGTGTCCATCATGGTGCTGGTCGACCCCTGGCCATGTCTCCCGCCTCATGCACTCTCATGCCAGATGTGTCTGCCACATCCTGTGTCTTTCGTGATGCTGGTTGACCTCTGCCTCTTCGTTAAGGGACGCTTTTCATCACTGTTCTCTCCAAGCCACTGTAACGCTTATAATATCCAAAGTACAGAGTGTTTGTAAAGTCTCACTACTCTTAATATGCAGAACAAATTTGAAAAAAAAAGACATTATTTCTTCCGTTGATAACACCATTATGTTTGGAGAGCAAAGAATTACACCAGCAGACGAACGACAGCCATTTGCTGCAAACTGCTTCACGGTGGACTGTGGAGCACATTATTTGATGACATCATGTAATTCATTTTTTTCAAATTTGTTCAACATACAAAGTGTAGTGAGACTTTACAAACACCCTGTATTTTGGTTTCAGCGTCATGATGTTTATGAGCCAGTTGTTTTCAATGTTCACATCTTGTGGAATGCCAATGTCTTTCTTCCTCTTGGTCTACGATATTGTAAGCTGATTTTCTGTAGCATTTAAACACACAATTCCCCCACGTTCCATAAAGCACTGGGGGTTTATGAAAGCCGATCATCATCATCAATGCGAAGATGGTACCAGGTGATGATGACACTCATTCATTCATTCATTCAGTAGCATGTCCTTTGCAGAACCCGCTCCCATAACCTTCCAGAAAACCTCTCGATCACAAGCAAGATGTCCCGCGTCCGATACACCCATCTGGAGATCATCTGCCACATCCTGCATCCATCTTCTCTTCGGCCTTCCTCTTCCTCTCTTCCCGGGCATATACCACTGCATTATTGTTCTCTCCAAACTTTTATGACGTTTCAAGTGACCAAAATATTTCAATTTTCTTTGTTTTATCGTCTTTAGTAGCCAACCTTCTTTATTATTCAGATCTTGTCATATGGGTGCATTTGTTCTTTTATGTATCCGAGATATTCTTAGAACCCATCTATAAATGTTATATTCAAAGCCATATATGCACTTGTAAACGACACTACAAGTTAATATTTTCCTTGCATTTAATGCAACCGGCATCTGTGGCTTAGTGGTAATTTCATAACTCCCCGACACGCAAAATCGAGGGTTATAAATCAGTACTGCCGATTTGGAAGCAGACCTCTTCGCGTTGATTTCGATGGTATGAGACGTCGGCCGTTCCGAAATCAATGGCAAATAACTACCTAAAATTGCCAAGTAAATCAAAAACAGCTAATAAACACGGGGGTTTATTTCAACGCTCTGTAAAAGATATGCAACTAACTTTAAGACCGGTCCATTTAAAACATCCTCGTGCTAAAAACAAGAATATATTCTACTGTTGAATATCCGGCATAGAAACTACCCAAACTTGCAATTAAGCGTTCCGGAGACTGAGCTGATTTTACAATTGAGGCGTCGGTATGAAGGATTTAATTATCGTTTGCAAGCCCGATATTAATCATCGTTGATAATGGTCGTAATAATGGCGGGACAACACCCCGCGCTGGACAAGAATGACATAAACAGGATTTACAAGGTGCATTAAGAAAGATTACAGCAGTGAAAATGCTTCCATGGTTTCTTCCAAATTCTCTCTCTAGATTTCATTAGGCCGCTCCGTGGCGAGCGTGATGAGAACGCAGTTCGTAGTCCCCCATACTCGTGTTCAAAACACAGCTGCTGGCGAGTAGGTACAAGTATTAGACCGCCTTGCGTTGGTTTTTTTTTTACGAAATGGTATGTGTGCTGGTCGTTCAGAAATCAATGGCAAACTACTGAATATTTCTTTATTGAAACTTTACTATCGGCCACCGAACAGAATGGCCACTGCAAACAAGATAAGCCATTGCAGACTATCTTCTTTACGGACACTTGGTACATTATGATTCAATAATAAAACGAAGGGGTATCAGGCAAACTTGACTGGGAAAAGATCAACAGAAAGCCAAAAAACGATAAAAAACTGGGTGGTTTGACCACATAGCATAGTCGGGACAAGAACAGACTTAATCAAGATGACGGTGATCGTGTGAGATGCGAATTATAGCCGTCCACGTCTATCGGATCACATGATGGTGATAACTCATTGTAATACACAGAACAAATTCTAGAAACTTGTAGAAACTACCCTAGTGAATTAAGAACAGTTACAGGAGTTTGACAAGGCTGTGTTTTGTCACCTGATGTTTACAATATCTACAGCAAGACAGCCTGCTCCGTGGCGAAGGTGTTACGGATGAAATTCGTAATCCCGCATACCGCGTTTGAAACACAGCTGCAGGAGATATGTCAGTACACCGCCCTGCGTTGGTTTTTTTTAATGAAAAAGGTATGAGTGCCGATCGTTCAGAAATCAATGGCAAACTACTGAACGTAAACATGCCAAGAGATCACAAACAGCCAAAAAACGGTGGAGTTGACTGCTACCTCCTGTAAAGGATATGCAACTAACTTCTTTTTTAACAGCAAGACAATATTCAGAAATATAAAACATCTTTAGAGATTTCAAGTTGGAAGTTAACAACAACAACAACAACAACGTAACCAACCACCCACCCACACCCACCCACACATTCTAAGACACACCGATGACATGGATTTAATAGCAGAGTCTCAACCCGGTCTACTAACGCCTCATGATAAACTCTTCTGTTCGCTGTAGCACGGCCATAGTTAACACTGTTGACAGACTACTGTCTCCCACATTATAACATTCCATTCTAACGTATAATCAATAGCATTGTATGGATCAGAAACCCGGACATCGGCTTCAACGATGACTAATAAACTACAGACATTGGTTGACTGGTCTTTAAAAGTCGAGAGGATAGACTTCATTGCACCAGGTTTTATCCCATATGGCTCGTTTTCTTACCAGGGCCGCCTACCGAAAGCGTCGCACAAAGCACAAACTCCGTAGCTCCAGTGACGACCCCCAGGAGTCTCGGAGAATAATGCACCCGTGAACCGAAAGACATAGCCCGGATTCAAACCAACAACCTTCGGAGCGCGAGGCAAACGGCTTGACCACTTCGCCACTAAATGGTATGAAAAGATCACAAATGTTCTCGTGCAGAGAAAAAATAAATGCAAGTGAAGAAAGAAATAAAGAAAAGATGCTAGCGCTGGATGACGCATTACAAAAAACGTGACAATAGTTTAAGTAGAAAGGTCGGTGAATTAGAAATCCACAAGGCAAAAGAAATACAGAAAGCCCTAACAACACATGGAGAACGAACGAATTATTTTCACAGGGTCCAAAATTGAAAAGAGACGTACAGACCAAATTAATAATACGGGATGCACACTGAACTTCATGGAGTAGCTAAGTGCATATCAACTTGAGTCAGTTGGTTGAGGAGGGACGCCCGAATGGAGGATACTGGGCATAGCAAGAAGAAGCAGACTACTTTCATACTGGAATCAATGTAAACAAGGTGGTCGATGAGAGCCAAAAAGAATGGCTATCACTGAATGTTAGCAAAACTGAATTCATGGTAGGTCCTCAAAAAAGCAAGCATTTCAAGTTTTCCCCCATACAGTAACGGCGTAGGAATCAAACAAGTAAATCCCCCCTTCCCATCCCTTACAGTAACGGCGTAGGAACCAAACAAGTCAATCCCCCCTTCCCCTCCCTTACAGTAACGATGTAGAAATCAAACAAGTCAGTCGTTTTCAGCACCCAGGGTAGTCACCCCCAAGGAAAGATTTAACAGAGAATTAGACACAATTATGGGGCAAGTGCCGAAATTCAGATATCTTGACACACGGGTGACATCAGATGGAAGGTGCGTCACAGAGATAAAGAACAGAACAGGACAAGCAAATACTGCATTGATTATGTGGTTGTTTCGGGATTTGAAATTTAAATATTGAGCACAACACACTACTGGCAACGCCGATCACATTCTGGTATGAACCTAAGGCCTATCCACGTCAATATGGAAGCACTATACTCGAGTTTCGCCCTCATTTGAGCTCGTCAGTAGTGCATATCCCTGACCGGATCCGGAAACAGTCCCGGATCACGCGTGTGAAGCGGGTGTGTAACCACGCGGCACACACTGGACACACCAAATTATCACAACAGAACATCACAACGCTACCCATCGTAGGCTATGCTCAAGATTGCCCAATCGCCGCGACCGACGTCCGTCAATCGATGGGACCCGAACGATCAGGACTTCTCACTGGCAAGGAACACCAGGCCTCCTAAATCCAGTGAGCAATAATAAATTGATTATGTGGTTGTTTCGGGATTTGAAATTTAAATATTGAGCACAACCCACTACTGGCAACGCCGATCACATTCTGGTATGAACCCAAGGCCCATCCACGCCAACATGGAAGCACCACACTCGAGCCTCGCCCTCATTTGAGCTCGTCAGTAGTGCATATCCCTGACCGGATCCGGAAACAGTCCCGGATCACGCGTGTGAAGCGGGTGTGTAACCACGCGGCACACACTGGACACACCAAATTATCACAACAGAACATCACAACGCTACCCATCGTAGGCTATGCTCAAAATACTGCATTCTATCAAATGGAGAACATTTTGTGCAATGGGTCGTTGTCCTTGGAAGTTAGAAAAATGGTTCTTGCATATTACATAGAACCAATTTCAACACGCGAATACGAATCCTGGACAATTAGCAACCAGGCGAAAATATCATTAGAAGCCTTGAAGATGTGGTGTTGTAGAAGAATGTTGGAAATTGGATAGCCAAAATATGCAATCTGGACATTTTGAGGGAAGCTAAGTCGCAAAGACAACTTATCGCAGACATTGGAAAGAAGCAGCCATCTTTTTTTTTTTAATGGTTACATTACGAGAAGACAAAAACTGAGACGGGAATCTCCGTGACGAAGTGGTCAATCCGTTTGACTCGGGCTCCGAAGGTTGTGGGTTCGATTCCGGGCCGCGTCCTTCGGTTCACGAGTGATTTTTTTCGGTGACTCCTGTGAGTCGTCGCTAGAGCTACGGAGTTCGTGCTTTGTGCGACGCTTTCCACTCTGCGGAAAGAGACCGAGCCATATGGGATAAACACCCGGTGCGATGAAGTCGACCCTGTTGACTTTTAAGCGACTTTTTTAAAGACAAAAACTGGAACATGTTGTGACAACCGGAAAGATTTGTGGGAAGAGAGACAGAGGAAGACAGCGTAAGAAAGTTCTTGACAGTTTTGTGTCAAGGTACGGAAGGGAGTCAACACACGAACTGATCCATGCCGTCGGAGATCGCAATTTGCGGAGAAGCATGATCGCCCACGCCAGCCGGCAAGACACTGGAAGATGATAGAGAGAATCGACACGTCCAAAGATTCTTTTACAAAACCAAACAATATCACGAAGAGCAGAAATGTCACAAGCACACAAACGCGCACACTCAAATAAATGTAAGTGGCCTTTTCTTCTGAATGGATGCAAATGCTGTGCAATGAGTAAAGAAATTGTAAAGGAACTGAAAACCGCGGAGATTTTTGGGAGGAAATAGGTTGAACTAACAAAGAAACAACAATATAGTGCCGATTGGGCTATTAAAATAGGGGTCTAGGATCATATTTCCAATGCGCCTGTGTGTAGAAAGATCCTTTAAAAGGCTTTTAAAGATAAACTACCTTAACAACCACGACGAAATTCTTGACACAGTTATTTTTAGGCTTGTTCCTGCTAGCTATAACCAGTGGTTCTACGCATCAAATATTCACGAGTCATCTGTTTGTTTCGTTTATTCTTAACTACCACACAAAGTGAGGCCATTAAAGATTCAGTGTGCCCCTTATTAACATAAAGCAATAGAGACTATTTGGATCGATGAAGCGACCAGTTGACAACTGTAAGCATGGTTTATTTAGAACCATCAGCAATTACTCCAGCGTTATTACAATAAAAAGCTACCAGCCGCAGTGAGAAAACGGGTGTTTGAGTGTTATACAAGTAGAACTTATACTGTAGTATGAATGTGAAATATGGACAATTAGCAGACACTCTAAGAAATCTAATGGCAATGAGAGAAATTCAAAGAATACCATGGACGGATATAAAAATGAATTAGGCATCTCTTCAAGGCACATGAAAATCATAAAATGAGTAGAGAAATTAGACGTAGACGGTCACCATTTTCAGGGCACGTTATGAAGAGAAATAAACTGGAAAACTTAGTGACAATCGTAAAACTTGATAGGAAAAGAGCAATGGGGCGTCAAAGGGTTAGATACCTGGATAGTTTAACTACATGTCATAATCGGGACAAGAACGTAGACTTATATAAGATTGCAGTGACCATGTGAAAGGGCGAACCACAACCGCAGACGATTATCGCTAAGGCAGATGATTATGGTAAGCTCCTATTTGTGACGATACCAATACAAGCTTTCACAGAACCAGCACTCCAGAAGACTTAGAATCATCCGACACATAGGCAACAGTTAATCATAGCAGATAAGTAATAAATTACAATAGCTAACAGTTTTCTCCGTCTCATCTTTATCTTCATCTGTTTCTAACATTAATACCGACCAACCCGTTTATTGGTGTTGTTCAGTCCGGCAGTTCTAACCAGGCGCATAAATAAGTGCTAATGCAAACTAGGGGATACGCAGCGAAGAAAGGGATTGGTCACTAAGCGGCGAAAGTGTGGAAATACCAAGGAGTTAGCGTTTCTTCAATGTGTAAAATAAAAACAACATGTGATGTAATACAAGGAATAAGCAAGAGAGTCGCTCACTCATGCTCATCGCAATTTGTGGTTAATCGTTGTCTAAAACTATCTACTCCCTTCGTCCAATGATTTACATAAAATATTTCCTATTTTATATGGGTGGGGGGGGAGTGCTGTCTTGTCGATGTTACAGACATGGTAACTATTGCTTTCAATGTTTATGTTATCTAGTGTATCCTCTACTTCTCCTCCTCATTCTATGAGTGCAAATCAATACTTGTGAATTTGGTTATGTGCCGTCTTGTCGTCTGCTTCTTTCACACCAAATGAAACTGAAGAATTCTCCAGATATTCCAGACTGCTGTAGCCGAATGCTAAAGTGTTACACACTGGCATAAACGATCAAATAATATTAATGCTAGCACGGCCAATAGGCCGCACACCTGCACGGTAATCTCTCCGGGCATCTCCACCTCGAGACTATTGTGCCAACGGTGACTAACCCATGGGATCTTCCTAAATAAATCAATAAAACGAATGATGGCGCGGTGCAGCTCAAAAGACCGCCTTTGTTTCATGTAAACGAGACAGAATGAATTATTTCTATAAAATATCTCCCTTTTTGATGAATTTTCCCGTCAATTATAGGCTTGAGTAATTGAAAATGTTCATCAATTACCATTATTCTAAAGCGCACAATGGAACCGTGGAGTGGTCTCAACTCTAAAGCATCAAAATTAGCAAAAATAGACTAGTGTCTCGATGCTTTTGTTGAAATCACCAATAGAAATTCAACGTGGTTGTGTGAATTATACGATGCATTGTCTATATGTAAATACATAACATTTCGTGCAAATCTGATGTGAATATTCGCATACAAAACTAACACTACCCCCTTGTATGTTATTAGATAATAAACTATTATTACGGAATTTATTATCATTGGGAGCCGCGGTGGCACAGTAGTTGGTTATCTTGCCTGCCAAGGCAGTGATCCGAGTTCCATCCCCAGCGGCTGCGGGATTATCTGTTCCGACTAGTACGGCTTCGGGATCGACCCAGCCTAATAAAAATAAGCACCAGACAATTTTTAGAATATTCCGGTGATTGTCAGGGAAGGGAAAACGACGAGGAAGGAAACAGGTCACCTATACTGTGGTTTTGTATGTACGAAGACCTTACACTCCACACAGAACCAGCACTGGGGCTGAGTGGTCTGGAGGTATGGTGTCCGCCTCGAGTGCTGGAGGTCCCTGGTTCAAGCCCCGGTGAGGACCAGGACTTTTTCACGTCGACTTCTAGTAACAAAATGTCCCGTGGTCTCTGGGTAGTGAGATCGGACGCCCGTGTGTATTGTTGCGCAGGTAAAACATACCCTGGCAGTTGGAAATCGAAAAAGAGTAGCCTAACGGCGCTTCCCGGGCAAAAATTTCCAGCTAAAAATCTACCAACAATATTTCAGGGTCCTCCCCGGTGCTACAGAGTTCGTGCACTGAGCTGAGATTCTCCAGATTCAGACTTGGGTTAGGAGTACAACGGAGCACTTATGGGTTATACCCGTGTGCCATGACCTTGATCCGTCAACTAAATTAAACTAAGCACTCCACACCCCAACGGCAATATCAGCAAAGGGACTACCGTTACCTTTTGCTAGCACTGATGGTGAATGCAAGGTGGGCTCTCATAGGATACGCATCAGGAATATACAGTATCTGGCTATAGCCAGAGGCAAGTATGTAAACAGTAAAGTAGAGACCCCCTTACACACCTTAAGAAGGCTCATTGGGAACAAGGTGATAGACTCATATTTGTGTAGATCATTAGACACTCGGTGGGTGATATGATCAGTATCCAACTGGCAGCCTTGACTTCCCAAGACACTCCCTGGTGCACATTTTATGTTGGGTCGACATGAGCGCCCAGGCCAATTTTACAAATATAAATCTGCCTCGACGCAGATAGAACCCAAGACCACCCGGCCGGCAGGCGAGAGTCTAGCCACTAAGCTACTGCGGCTCCGGTAATAAATGACCCGAAGCAGTTTCCTGGATGGGTTTGTGATGCGACAGTGCCATCGCATTTTGTAGACCTGAGAGCAAAGAGGAACAGGTGACAGTCTTTCCCTCACTCAGACAAGCGATGAGCCAAGTGACGAACCAGCGCCCGACCCTGCACATGGTCACCAAGGCTTGCGATAATTTTAAAATCTTAACTGACGTCCCCCGTTTCAACGGTGAGCACCATCATAATCTCACTGAGTGCAGAACAAGGGTCTGAGAATTAGATGTGGAGGAATTAGATCGACACGCGAAGCTGCATGTGAAATTAGTACCTTATGCTTGTGAAACCAGGACTGTTTACCGACATCACGCTAGAAAGTAAATCACTTCCACACAATCTACTTTAGGAAGCTATTGAAGATTAAATTGTAAGACAAGATCCCAGACACTGAAGTCTTATAAATAGCGTCCATGTCCACTATCCACACTCTAATAATGAAGAATCAGATTCGCCGGGCTGGTCACTTGACTCGCATGCCGGATCACAGGCTCCCTAAACAATTTTTTTTACGGTGAGCTGCGCTATGGTAAACTCCCTAATGCAGCAAGAGGAAACGCTGTAAGACACTAAAGATCTCACTAAAAGTTTTGAAATTCATCACGACACCTTAGGAGACTGCTACGAAAGACCGAAATTCGTGGCGTACATCATTACGTAAAGGTGTACTCACTTGTGAAGCAAACATGACTGCAAGAGCTGTGAAAAAAAAAGGCTGGACAAAATATCACAGCAGGAGATCCTCCTCTTGTAACGTCAAGCATTCTTTGCCTACATTGCCAAAGCGCATTTCGACTCAAAATAGGCCATACCAGCCACGATAGAACTCATGGATAAAATGAACGGTCATCACCATTCATGATGGCCAAACACCACCACCAAGTACCAACCTAGAGCTACTAGACAGGCATGTCTGGTGAAAGTGCACTGACTAAAGCTCAAGAAAGGTACAGGAGGCAAGAGAAAGAATAAGTTACCAGATTAATGACTGATACCTGGAAACAAACACAAAGAGTAAAACAATTCTCTCATTCGTAGTGGCTAACACAACTGCCTGCTACCCTCGCGTCATGGGTTCAAATTTGCAAGAAGGTAATTTATTTTTTACTAGACAACCCGGTCCGGCTTTGCCCAGCCCCTGGTGGGGAGCGTCTAATTTAATTCATATAAGTAATCACTATACATTCAAATACATTTCTCTAAGCGCACAGAGTACTCGTTCGGCCCCCGCTCCCGCTCCCGTTGCTCGTCTGTTGCTGATGCTCCCGTTACCGGTTCCCGTTGTTCGTCTGTTTCTGATGGCCCCGTTCCCGTAGCTCATCTGTTCCCGCGGAAGTGAGAACAACATCTGTACAAAATTTCATCTCAATCGGATGGACCGTTCGGGAACGCATAAAGGACACACAAAGAAAAAAACATTCTCTTGTATATATGTATAGTAGAATAGTAAAAGATAGTAGAAGATATGGAAATATGGTATATGGCCAAAATATTGGAAGAGAACTATCTTCATTCCAATAACTAAAATGGGCAACCTGAAACTACTGAACATAACACCCAATAAATGCTGGGTTGACTGCAATGTACTTCAAAGGATATGCAACTAACTTTCTCTCCAGAAAAATTTACATTATTCAGTGTAGTAATAGAAGAATAAAACATTTAATGTGATGTTATAGAGAAATAAAAAGATGAGTTAGAAAATTTTCACGTATCTAAAATAGATGCAGTATTTTTATGAAAACTTTGAAAATGCCTGAAAGTGTTTATCACTTTGTTTATAACTCATATGACTGTAGATAACCTCTTTAAACATTTTATAAAACTTTAAGAAAAATACAATTATTTAAATTACATAATATAGCAATGCTGCTAAAAGTAATGTCCCTTGATATAACTTTTGTTGTTAAGTCCCCTTAATTATACGTCTTTCCTTTTAATGTTGTTTTATTACATACACAACTGTTTTTAAACTAACTTACTATGTCAGTTGTATCCGCGGGAGTGAGAAGAACATTTGTACAAAATTTCATCTCATTTGGCATTTTGCGTTTGGGAACGCATAAAGGACGGACACACACACACAAATATTGTCTTTTATATATATAGATGAATCGAAGCTCCCAGGTTAAACCAACTTATGAGTACCAGGAAACAACTTGGGGAGTAAAGGCTGCCGGCACTATAATGGCCACATCACCCTGTGGTTGCAGATTGGTTTATACAAATACGGAGCAGGAACCATAAGCCTAATACACCTCAAGGCATGTAAAATTGGCTCCTTCTTTCCTCAGTTTACTTTTATAGCACTCATTTACTGGTGAAGAATACATCAAATCACCACACACATGAATAATAACAACAAAATCAGTGACCACGATATCAAATTTTGTAAGACTATTAAAGTGTAAGACTGTCATCAAAATTATTCTAACCAGACATGTAGACCGATGAACCATAAACATAAACACTAACATTCGCTTGAAGTTTATTGTCTATAAATGCAGCATTGTTGCTTGTTTGCTTGCTTGTGTTCGTTGGCTTGAGCTCCAACGCGAAGTCCTGTATGCCGGATGAAGACATCCTGTTGTCCAACATCAGTGTGATGTCATACAGGACCTGAGGTTTGCGCGAGTATCCGTTGTCCCATGTCTGACTTATTGGTGTGCAGACTGGTGGTTCCTCGCCGTACAGGCAGACACTCTCCGACTTCGGAGGAATCAGCGATCCTATTGACTTCAGCCAGGACCCCGAAGGGACCTGTTGCCCAGGACGCTCGACGAGGACGCGTCAATAGGTCTTGGCCAGTATATAAACACGGCCCTGGTGCCTTGGAAACACCTCTGCGTCCCGTTGCTTGTTTAAACTTCATTGTCTTTTTTAGTTCACTCAGTGGTCCATAGAGTTTATCTTCCACTGTTGTTTCTCTACACCAAAAGGTTTGCCTAGATATATCATATTTTGGGCAGTCTTGGAGTGTGTGATCTACTGTCGGTGGTGCTAATCCACATGTGCACATGGCTAATTCACCAGTCTTGAACTTTGTATACATGCAATTGCATAACCAATAGTGTCCTGTTCTGAGGCACATAATAGTGATTGTTCTGAACTGCCCATAAAATGGTAATTATCTCATGCTGGTGTTGATGATTGTAGATTCTCTATTGAAACATTTCTTTAATTTAATGTTTTCCTGATGCCAAATATAGCAGCTTGTCATACATATAATGACACACACTGCCTGCCTTGCTTGCAGTTTATTGTTCAAGTTCTCAGCCCTCAAGTAAAATTATCTTAAGTATTATAGATCATGGGAAAGTGGCAAAACATCACAAAGTAATGCTAAAATGGGTGCTGACTTCAAACATGCATTTTATGAAGAAATTGAAAATGTCATAAACTTTGAATACCTCAGCTCCATAATGAACAAATTTTGAATATCTTGGGTCATTAATTACCAATCAATGAAAACAATTAAAAGATAACCATCTTTTGCTCTGCAAGAACTAACACAACTAAATAAATTGTGGCGTGGGACAGATAGAACTAATAAAATTAGATTTTTAAGATCATGCATCTTTCCCATTGCAAAATGCACCTGTGAGACCTGAACACTTACTAAACAAGCTGAACAGTGCATAAATGCCTTTCAATATAAATGTTATAAATGAGTTCTAAGAATATCTTGGATACAGAAAAAGAACAAATGCACCCATACAGCAAGATGTGAATATTGGAGAAAGTTGGCTACTAAAGACGATAAAACAAAGAAAATTGAAATATTTTGGTCACTTGAAACATCATAAAAGTTTGGAAAGAACAATAATGAAGGGGTATATACATGGGAAGAGACAAAGAGGAAGGCCAAAGAAAAGGTGGTTGTCGGAAGTGGCAGATGATCTCCAGGTGGGTGTATCAGACGTGGGACACCTTGCTTCTGACCGAGAAGTTTTCCGGAAGGTTGTTATGGGAGCAAGACTCTGCAAAGGACATGCTACTGAATGAATGAATGAATGTCAACAGCAATGGGAACTGTTCATAAGAAGTTAGACAGACTGGAAATAGCAATGCAGGGGTTAAACAATATTAACAACATATGGCACAACACCAGCAAACAAGTTAAAGTAAAGTATTTGAGAAGATGTATCTTTCCTGCAGCAACACAAGGATGTGAATCATGGACAATTTTGCAACAATAGATGAAAATTGGGGTCTTTGAACCTAAATATTACAGAAAAGAATATCATAGATCAAGAGGAGCGCACACAAAATCACTGACATTCTAATAAATCCGAACCTCAAAGAAAACTGGCTCATAAATAGCACGATGACTTGGAAACAGAAATACTGTGATCACGTTAAACATGACAGTAGCTTGGACAAATCAGCAATGGCAGGCATGCTTCCTGGAAGAAGAGGTGGACTAGCACTAGATGGATACTGGACATTGCAGATACCTTGAGCTCGAGGATGCATGAAGTAGGAGGGACGGCAATAGATGAGAAGCTTTCCGGCGGGATGTGATCAGAACGACTTTTTGGCAAAGGATTTACTACTAGATAATGATTTTATTGAATATTAGGGTCTCTAAATATATCACATAAACTTTTGACGTCTCACACTTGGCACTTCAATGCGTGCCATTTGTTACCATTAAAGCACTTTGCAGTTCAGTTGGTGTCATTTGTTATCATTAAAGCACTTGGCACTTCATTGTGTGCCATTTGTTACCATTAAAGCATTTGGCACTTCAATGTATGCAATTTGTTATTATTAGAGCACTGAGCAGTTCAGATTGTGTCATTTGTAACCATTAAAGCATTTGACAGTTCACTTTGTGTCATTTGTTACCATTAAAGCACTGGGCAGTTCAGTTTGTGTCAATTGTAACCATTAAAGCACTTGGCAGTTCCATTGGTGCCATTTGTTACCATTAAAGCACATTCTGTTACATGCTTAGGTTTTGCAAACTTTATCATGAGATTTAGTAAATATAACTTTCTAATTAAATGTAAAATGTAATGCAGAATTTAAACATGCATTATTCAGCACAGTACACCTAGCAACAGAAGTTCCCATTTACTGTTTTAAACTTACTGTTTACATATGATTTTTTTTATTTTTATGTTGCATATCCCTTACAGGACATTCTAGTCAACACCAGCATTTTTCAGCTACTGTTGATGTACTAAGCAAGATTATGCTCCGTAGTTTGCCATTGCTTTCTGAGCGACCAGCTCACATACCCCGTGGTGAGAACTGCTACCGATTCTCGCGCTCTGCATTAACCCATGTGGATATACGGGATTACGGAGAAAGTCGTTTAACCCCTAGGCCAGGGAGACTAGCTACACATAGCAAAATCTGTGACAAGTTAGTTAGTAGACAGATCATTCTCATTGCACATAGAACCATTCAGTCCATAAGTGCTCAGATCTCTTCCACAGTAAATCCTGCAACGTGTAGCGGCTCACGACACCAGTTCTGTGTTGGTTTATTAATCTTCTTTGGCTTCCTGCAAAGTGTTCTCGCAGTATGACGATGGTTGTAGATTCACAGTCATCACTTGGTTCTCGCAAACGTTGTACTTCTCGTAGAGCATTTAGTATATAAGCCTGGTCCATGGCCAGTCCGCTCTCCACAGTAGCCTTACCGGCAAGCTTGTCAACCTGCTCATTTCCTTGTACACCCACATACCCTGGCATGAAAATTAAACTAATCTTTGCCAGCCATGACTGCCCCAGACCCAACCCATCTCTATCTTCCTGAGTATACTCATTGAGCCACTAAAGAAGCATGCATAAGAGAATGTCTGTGTCTTGAGTCACATTATTGCTTTACTGAATGCCATGACTTCCATGGGCAGACTGCTTCTCGCTTAAAAAGTCACTTAAAAGTCGAAAGGGTCGACTTCATTGCACCGGTTTTTTTATCCCATATGGCTCGGTCTCTTTCCGCAGCGCAGAAAGTGTAGCACAAAGCATGAACTCCGTAGCTCTAGTGACAACCCACAGGAGTCTCAAAAAATTTTCACTCGTGAACCGAAGGACGTGGCCCGGAATCGAACCCACAGCCTTAGGAGCCTGAGTCAAACGGCTTGACCACTTCGTCGCGGAGACTCAAGGCAATAGCACCAGAATCTTCCTTCACAATTCTCCCTCCAGCGTGAGCTATAAAAGCCCATGAACTTCTCACGCATCGAACGACCAACCCATCTGTGTAAATGACAGCATCACCATCTAACGATTTCACGAAGATCAAAGCCTGTACTTCCACCTCAACAGCAGCCAGAATGTTTTGTCTGCATTTTCTGTCTAGTTGGATGCAAACTGAAAAAGACTTACAGAACTCTGTTGGAACTTGCACCCACCCCTCACCAGGTTCTAAGTCTTCAAATAAACCTTTTTAACCTGCCGCCCTTTACGTTTTTAATTTCACTATGCAGTGGATGTTGTGTGTTTGCGTTGACTCACTTGTGTTGAGGTAGGCACATGCTTGGCAGATTTGTATTCTGTACCCCATCGTTGGAAAATCAAGAAAGTAGAGCTTCGCCCTGCATGTTGTTTCTCTTGTACACCAAGATATAAAATGCATAGCTTTGTTCCTTTCATTCTGCTTATGGTTGAGAGTCAGGATCGCCTTGCATTCTCAAAAACAGACAGGACCAGTCCTCGTATATAAGACATAGATGGCGCTGCTCAGTTTGCTGCCACCATCATCCTCATCGCAGCCAAACCCCGCTTGGCCTGTTATCACCTGGTCTATGTGCTCAGTATAAGCAAGGCTTCGATCAAATTGTATTACCAGGTATTTTATTGCCTGCATTCTTTCCACAATCTCTGAGCGCTGTGTTGGAGTGTTGGCAATATGGTTATTCAAAGAGAACCATGTCACTGCTGCCTTCGTTCGGTTGATCACTGCACCAGTTTCACCACACCAAGTGCTTATGCGATTGAGTTCTGTTTGTAATTCCATGACAACCTGATCTCTGTCCTTACCCTGATGATAGACTAACACATTGCAGGCAAATGACAATGTCCTCCCTGGTCCTATGATTTGCTCACTGGTGATTCTCACAGTGAAGGTGTTGAAAAGTACCAGTGATAACAGTGATCCATGTGGCAGGCCAGGATAAATTATTGTTGGTTCAGAGGTCCAAATACCACGCCTAAAAACTACTTTACATTGGAAGAGGACTGCAACGATTCAGTTAAGGAGGAATGGCCTTGAGTTCAAGAAGCTGAACTACCGGTATTAAGAAATCCAATGGTACTCTGTTGTACGTATCCTCAAGATCAATTGCTGCAACACATGTTTCAATGCCTGAGTGGAAACCTTCACATGCATCATGGGCAAAAACCGCTGTGTTGGTCCAGGTTTCTCTGTTTGGACAGCACCCTCCAAGGGTAGGCAGAAAAAGACATTGCCTCTCTAGCTAGCTTGATATTTTTCTGGAAATTAACTTCTCCAGCAGCTTGCCTTTTGTATTTTGCATTGTGATTACTCAATATCCCTGAATGTTTGTGTGGTCTTTGCCAGGCTTCGGTAAGGGAATCAAATAGCTGTGTAACCACTCCTTCTTGATGCTAGCACTCACTATGCTGTTGTTGTACGTATCTGCTAGTTCCTCCAACTCATTTACGGTACAAAAACTAATGTCATCATACCTTATACCATCTGGCCCTGGTGCATATGTTTTTGCTTGTAATAGCACAGCCTTGATCCCTTTCACTGTCACTATGTCTTCTGAAATTTTCTGGGACTTACAACTATCTGAGGTAACCATCTTGGAAACAATTTGCCCACTCATGTCTGGTTGCTCTGCTTTAGATAGTGTTCTAATACTTTTATGTAGTCTCCAGAACAATCTCAGTAACTTGTCTTTGCTTATTTTTTTTACACAACTTTGTCCATTTCTCACCTTTCACCACTTTAACCAGTTCTTATAAACAGCTAACTTGTGTGTCCATGTCGCTTTCCAAGTGCAAGATAAGACTAGAATGGGCAACTCTGTTCCTTTTAGCATTTTGCCATTTTCTTACAGCACAACACTTATCCACCCAGGCTGTTTCCACCTCAAAATTCCACCAAAAGGGTTGCTCCCAGCTTTTTTCTTGCAATGTTGATTTCTGCGCTTGTCACGCCTTATTTTACCCACATCTTGCCCTGTACTGTCATACTTGAAAGTCTTGGCCTTTGACTTGTGCTGCCTGGTTCTTCCTTTCTTCACCAATATGCTGCAAAGGTGGTGGTCACTGCCTGGTATCCTAGAACACAACATCTACACACTGTAGTGCGTGAAGGATAAAAAAGCACCTGGTCAATAACACTGTCCTCATCACCTGGTCGACTTACTGTCCTGGTGACACAGCCACTGCTGATACAAACCAGGTCAATGGTTTCAAGTGCAGCCTCGAGCACCTCCCCCTGTGAGTTGGAAGAAATGTTCCCCCATGATCTTCCTTAAGCATCGAAATCTTCACAAAAAACGACATTCCTCTTGTGACATAATATTTCACTCAAGCACTGCCACCTCTGCAAGTGTAACCATATAATGTGTACTTAGTATATCGATGGTAACATTGCGAACATGATGCCCCGAGTAATCAAATCACCACATCCACATATAATGATGAAAAATCTGAGACCACAATACCTGCTTTGTAATTCTATTTGAAGTGTAAGACGAGATTTTACTAAAATTTTGAGATATCAGAGATATCTACACTTTAAAAAAATTAATGAATCAGTCAAATATGATACTACCACTTTCTACGGCATCACATAGCAATCATTCATCACAATGGGACGCAGAGGTGTTTCCAAGGCACCAGGGCCGGGTTATATACTGGCCAAGACCTACTGACGTGTCCTCGTTGAGCGTCCTGGGCAACAGGTCCCTTCGGGGTCCTGGCTAAAGTCAGTAGGATCGCAGATTCCTCCAAAGTCGGAGAGTGTCTGCCTATACGGCGAGGAACCACCAGTCTGCTCACCAATAAGCCAGACATGGGACAACGGATACTTACGCAAACCTCAGGTCCTGTATGACATCACACTGATGTTGGACAACAGGATGCCTTCGTCCGACATACAGGACTTCGCGTTGGAGCTCAAGCCAACGAACGCAAGCAAGCAAGCACTCATCACAATAACACAAAACTAATCTTCATATTCAGTATTATTCCTTCGTGGCGAAGTGGTCAAGCCGTTTGACTTGGGTCCAAAGGTTGTGGGTTCAATTCCAGGCCACGTCCTTCGGTTCACGAGTGAAATTTTTCGAAGGCTCCTGTGGGTCATCGCTAGAGCTAAGGAGTTTGTGATTTGTGTGACGCTTTCTGCGCTGCGGAAAGAGACCGAACCATAAGGGATAAAATCCTGGTGAAATGAAGTCGACCCTGTCGACTTTTAAGCGACTTTTTTTGTGAATGTAAACATTTTGGCATAGGTGAACTTTTTACTTTATTACACCAAAAGCTATATGGCAATGGCATGAACCTGAAACTAATTACAGATTTTATTAGATACATTCATTACTTTAAAATAATGATTAACATTGGAGATATGATGTGTATTGGGTATGTTGTAAACAAGGAATAACAAACATCATAAATTAAATTTAATATGTGCAGTTCTGAGTGTGAAAGAGGGAGATGTGCATTAATTATAAATTCGGAGTGACTATACACAAAATTTTGTGAATAGTACGAGCCGCTATACACCAAAATTTGTGACTGGTCACATGATTATTTGGCTGGTCATGTGATGTCTACTTTCTTTTGACTACATTATTAATGTTTGCGGAACTATCATTGTGTTCTCGGTGGTGTAGTGGTTAGTATCTCCGCCTGTCACCGGGAGACAGGGGCTTCGACTCCCCGCCAGCATTTTTAAAAATTTTTTTAATTTTTTTTACATTTTTAATCAATCAATCAGGTGCCGTCTCCACAATGAAGGTTGGCTGCAATGGATCTCCAACACGGTCTGTCTCTCACCTTGACTGTACATTCTGTCAGGCTGATGTTCGTCCATTTCTTGATGTTATCTTACCACTTGTATTGTAGTCTACCTCTTGCTCGCTTGCCCTCAATCTTGCCTTCCAGTATGGTTTTTATAAGAGTATCATGTCTTTTAACATGGCCAAAATATTTCACTTGTCTCCTCTTTATTTCTTTCATCAACTCTCTCTTCATTCCCAGTTTTTCTAGAACCTCTGCATTTGATTGTTTTTGTTTCCATAAAATACGACCTATTCGTCTGAATATTCACATCTCCAGGGCTTCTAAGTGACTTTCTAGTTGTTTGTTTTAGGAACTAAAATATATATCACTGTACTGTACATAGAGTGTCCTTGTCGACAAATATTGTCTGTGAGGTGTGAAGAAAAAGAACTTGCAAAAAAAGACAGACTTCTTCTTCTTTCGTTCACTTGAAATATGTCTATAACTGCAATGTTGCCTCTTTTTTAGTTCACTCAGCGGTAAAAGACAGACAATAAGAGAGAAAAAGTCTTCTTCAAATGTTTGTGTATAGCGGCTCATATTCACCAAATTTTGTGCCGAATAATCACGTGACCAGACTCACATTTTTGTGTAAAGCGGCTCATACTATTCACGGTTACGGTTAGTGGTTACGGTTCAAAAATCTGTGGTAAGTACGTGAAAATGATTGTTTCGGAAATCTGTGGTGGTCAATAAATGAAAATGATTGTTTCTGTCTTCAGTTTGTCTCTCTCCTGAAGCAAACATTTCAAACACAGAGGCAACACTCACCACAGTGTACTGAACTCAGAACTGTATACTATATATGTATATAATAAATGAAAATTACACTGCATGTGTCAATCAAACACGAAGGGCAAAGACAACTACTACTACTTGAACTAGATTCAATTACAAAACAAAACGCAAGTTACAATTAAACATTAAAACACATTTTACAATTTTACAAACACTGACTGACTGACTGATGGATGGGTGAAGTCGCTCCCACTCATCAATGTTCAATACACTAGTAACTAGTTACACTACTCACTCGACTACTCGTCTCAAGTCAACGATATGAAAAAAATGAAATGAATTAAAATTACTCACTTGAAAGAAAATTTTAATCCCAGATAAATTGAAAAGATCGAATATCGGCACGCCTAAATTATAACTGTTTATAAAAGAGCAATTATAGTAAAGTATAGTATTGTCACGTTATAAGAAAGGCTGGAATGTTGATCATCTCAACATTTTCATCTTCTTGTTGGCAAAACGCATGTAAATAAGGGGCAGTTACTCCAAGATGGTAGCGGTGGCTACACTAAAACTTATGTTACGAACACAAGGTACACGAAACAATATTCATTCAATGCATGTTGTTGGGCTATTAATTATTATCCTCTTCCCACTCACTTCTCCCGCGTGATGTCAGTAAATTATTCTCATTCCACGCACTCCAGAGAGATTTGAAACAAGGGTGTTTCTTCTGCTCTTTGTAACCCCTTGGAGTATATGCCTTCAACCAACTCAGGCCACGTCGTCCTTTCTCTTGACAACAGATTTAAAAGACATATGATCCACATCTCTCTTTAATCTCCTGTCCAATCAATCAGTTTAGGTCTCTATTTTATTTGCCCTATGGGTTACACGCCGGCTCCATGGCGAAGGTGTTAAAGATGAAGTTCGTAATCCCACATACCCGCATTGGAAACACAGCTGTTGGCGATTTGGCAACAGACCGCCTTACGTTGGTTTTGAATGAAATGGTATGGGTGCAGGTCGTTCAGAAAGCAATGGCAAACTACTGAACTTAAACTTGCCCAGGAATAACGAACCGCCAAAAAAAATGCTTGGGTGACTGCTACGTCCTGTAAAGGGTATGCAGCTAACGATGGGTTACAGACAAGGGAGATTCTATTTATACTATAATCAGGTTTTCTCGAAGGGTGTCATATACCCAGGACCAGCGTCATTTCCTCACTTCTTGAGATTCCTGGGAAGAAGACAATACGACAGTGTGATATACGAGTAAATGGGCATATTCTTAAACAAGTGAATCGGTACAGCTATCTCGGAACAGTCATAACATCTGATGGGAGATGCCTTGAAGAGATTAGAACAAGAATTGTCAATGCAAAGGTAGCCTTTTGCAAGATTAAAAACATACTGACCAATAAAAAGATATTATTTGAAACGAGAAAAAGAGTGTTGAAGTGCTACATAGAACCTATACTTTTATATGGATGTGAAGCGTGAACATTGAGCAGTCAAGCTGAAAAACATCTGAAGGTTGTGGAAATGTGGTTCCTGATGAAAATGCAAAGAATACCATGGATAGACAGAAAAACCAATGAACAAGTCCTAGAGGAAACAAATAAAGATCGTAAACTGATTAAATTCATTAGACGTTGACAGTAAAAATTATTTGGGCATGTTATGAGAAGAAATAACTTGGAGAACTTGGTAACAACTGGCAAGATCGAAGGGAAAAGACCAAAGGGAAGACCGATGAGTGGGAAGTAAATACCTGGATGGCTTGGCCACGTGGCATGGTCGAGACAGGAACACAGAGCTGATCCACTACTCTGGTGATCGAGTGAGACGGCAAAACATGACGGCCCACGCTTATCGGCATGGCACATGATAGATGGAAGGATGGATGATTCTCCTGAATTTATTTAGTTCTCTCCATGAGCTCTACATTGATGATTGTGTCATAGTATTTTCCTCAGTCGTACTTTGTTTATACATAGAATATATGATTTCCAACAGATGTAGAAAAGAGAGGGCTAGAAAATGAAGGAAAATATATTAACAGCATAAGGTATGCAATCGATATAGTTTTGTTGACGGACGCAACGCAGAATCGCCAGGCAATAAGGCAATGAAAATACGTGGATGTCAGTATAAAGATTCTTTGCAATAAGTCCTTGTTATTGGGAATTAGAAAAAGATTGTCTTACGTGTTACATAGAATCAGTTCTAACATATGGCTGCGAAACCTCGATAATTAACAAACACAATAATGTTTTCCCGTAGTGAATTTGAATAACGAAGACACAAACCATATATAGTACGATTTATTGCCTGGCACATTTCGCTGCATCTCGTAAGTACCTGACGAGATGCAGCGAAATGTGCCAGGCAATAAATCTTACTATATATGGTTTGTGTCTTCGTTATTAAAATTAACAAACAAGCGAAAAAAAAAAATTTCCATGAGGTTTAGAAGGTGTGGTTTTAAAGCAAACTGCTGAAAATTCCTTGGTCAGCAAAAATGAGAATCCGGACATTTTGAGGGAGACTAGGTGGCAAAGACAACTTATCACAAACATTAGAAAGAGGCAGACTTCATTTGTTTAAAGTACATGACGAGAAGATTTTTTTTAAAAAATGGAACATGTGATAACTGGAAATATTTCTGGAAAGAGAGGCAGAGAAAGACAGCGTCCACATAGACTGACAGAAGTCTGTATGAATGCACAACGGAGACACGAGGCAGGAAGCGAAAGAGACGTGGCAGTCATCCTTCGGTGTGGTAATGGCACTTCAATCAATCAATCATGTGCCATGCCGGAAAGCGTGGGCGGTCGTGACACGCCATTTCACTCGATCACCAGAATCGTGGATCAGTGTTCCTGTCTCGTCCATGCCACGTGCCATCCAGGTATTTTCCTCTCGGTCTTCCTCTTGGTCTATTCCCCTCGATCTTGCCAGTTGTCAATAAGTTCTCCAATCCATTTCTACTCATAACATGTCCAAAAAATTTTGACAGTCTTCGTCTAATTTCTCTAATCTGTCTACGATTTTCATTTGTCTCCAGTAGTACTTGGTCATTGATTTTTCTATCTGTCCATGGTACTCTTTGCATTTTCCTCAGAAACCACATTTCTGTAGCCATGAAATGTATTTCAGCTTGATTGCACATTGTCCAAGTTTCACATCCATACAAAAGAACAGGCTCTATGTACCCCCCCCCCCCCAAACACTCTTTTTCTCGTTTCAATTGACATCTTTTTATTGGTCAGTGCCACCGTCCTAGATCTCTAGGGGAATGAAACTCGGGCTCATACAGGCAACAAACTCCGTTCATATGCAATCTAACATCATTTATTATTATTATGTTACAATAAGCTGGCGAAGAGTGTTTTCGCAAGCCAGCAATCTGCAAGTTGCATATCACAGGAGTTTACAATAAACATGATTATCACAACAACTCTATCAGCTATCTAACATATGCATAAGACCCCTAAATACACTTGGGTCTGAAACTATCAAGTCCCCCTTAAGGTAAGCCCTGTTGCTTCCTCGATGCCCAGTCCGTGTCTGCCTTTCCACACGTGTCGCAATCCGACACGGGTGGTAACTCTCCCTGAGTTTCTCGTGGACCCCGCAATCGGCGGGCCCCATCGATATCCACGGGGCTGTGGACACACTGACCGGTCCTTCGAGAAGGCTCTGGATTATTCGAGCCTTCGAGTGACTCGGTTCTTTCCCTTTAGCTGGAGTTCTATCCCTTCTCTAGTCTCTCTTACTTTTATGTTGGTACCGCCCCTGTGTGAGGCTGTGACAGTCAGAATGTTTTTCTTCTTGCTAAAGGCTACTTTCGCCATGGCGATTCTTGTTATAATCTCTTCAAGATATCTCCCATCAGATGTTATTGCTGTTCCGAGATAATTGTATCGATTCTCTTGTTGAAGAATATTCCCATTTACTTGTATATTACATTGTGATACTTCGTTCTTCCTAGTGACGACCATAACCTGTGTCTTCTTACAATTTAATTCCAACCCCAGCTGCTCACTGTGTACATCAACTGCGTCTACTAATTGTTGCAGATCCTGTGCATTGTCTGCAATCAATACTGTATTATCTGCATATCTAATGTTATTGATGTTTCTTCCTCCAATGCTGATATATATATCTTCTACATTTCTGAAAATATTTTCACTGTATAGGGAAAAAAGATCTGGAGACATTACACATCCCTGCCTAACACCTCTCTTAACAGGTTGATATTGTGCCACTTCATTATAAATTCGTATGGCAGCTTGTTGTTTCCAATTTATGTTTTTGTAAGTCTAATTTCTTTCCCATCAATTTGTAGATCTGCAAGCATATCCACCATGTTGACATGTCTAACTCTATCAAATGGCACTTGGCGGTATTAAATCTAAATCAGGAAAGTCAATATTTGAGTCTGAACCTCTTAGTCCCACACATGCATGTGGTTAATGGCTCGTAAACTTAGAACATCTCCAGAACAAATTTAGAGACAATATTTTTTTCTCGGCATACGTACTATACGTGCGCCGTGTATTAGCTACTGTGTCTTAGACTTAGGGGTAATGAGTTTAGAGTAATACGCAGACGATTTGAGAGCTGACCTCTTTGCGTTATTTTCACAACGATATTAGCGTTCAGAAACCTAAGGCAAATTAAGCAAAAATACTCATGTCATTTGCAGGACTTTTGCTTATTGTACAGATAACTGTCAGCGACAACCGCCATGTTTTAATTTTGTGATTACTTCCCTTCGAGCATTAAGCAATAATACGGTGCGCGTAACTGGGAGTGCGAGTGAGTGTTTCTGTGTGTGGTGAGTGTGGGTGTGCGTGGTTGCGTGTGAGTGAACGCATGTGTGAGTGTTTGTGTGTGTGTGAGTATGTGTGTGGCGAGTGCGTGCAAGTGTTCGTGAGTGTGACATGGTTAATCCAAAACACACAACGACTTCCCTTTCCGACGCCATAAGACAGATATTTTGATCACGGCTTGCCATCTCCCAAGATCACGCAAGTTTCGGATCACGGCTCTAGGTTTGTCCCGATTATCAAGCCACTAGGCTTTTTATTTCTTTGTCTCCCCCTGTTCTTTTTCCATCAGGTTTACCAGTTGTCATTAAGTTTTCCATTTGTATTTTACCCGTAACGTCTCTTCCCCCCCCCCCCCCCCCCCCCCCCCCCAAATCTTTACTGTCTACGTCTAATTTCTATAATCAGTTCATGGCTTTCATAGTTTTCTTTAACAATATAAAATAACACAAGGTAATGCAGTTTTACACAACATAATTCCGAAAAATACAGGACGTTGAGGCGACTAGCCTTCGTCAGCAAACACATGCACAAAACATAACATATATCATAGAGAAGACCCCTCAGTGACCACATTAAGACATAAGAACGGGATGAGAGGAATAAAAAGATGAAAAAATAAGAACAGAAACGAAAATTAAAATTTGAATATTTTATTTGTTGCTTATCTCAAAATGTCAGGCTGTGATACTAAGAAGGAATTTCACTTTCATCTTATGTAATCTCATCATGTTCCTCTTGTACCTTGCGGTGTCGAGGTGAAGTATAAACAGCGGGAGAGTGCCCGCTTATGGGTTCATGTATCGATATTCCCATGGACTCTGTTATTCCCTCCGTCCAACATTTACGTGGTCGGCCTCTTCCTCTGTTTCCATCTGGTCTGTACATCATTGCTAGTTGTGGTATGCTGTTGAATGGTAATTTCACTTTGATACTTTTATATAAGACAGCCGTAGGAGCCATGGGTCATTGGGACCGGGATAGGGGATGGTCACGGTTCAGTGAGAATCTCAAGTAAATGAGTGGAAGTGGTATATGAAAGAAGATAGAGAAAGGTAAGGCGGGAAACAGGAAGCAATGGAGATGTGATGTGGTCCGAGAGTGAAAACTAAGAATGGATGTCCGTACAATGCATTAGTTAGTGCCAGTGAAAGGCTGGCCATAGTGGCCATGAACATACTTCTATTTTCAGTTATAAAATGTCCCTTGCTTCTCCAGCGATGTTCACTAATTCCTAAAATGTTGATATTTAACCTCTCAATCTCATCACATGCTATCTTTAGCTTCCCGCATACAGGCTTCTCACCATATGCCCTGGCCATCCTCATTGTCAGTCCTACACAGATTGGAAGACTTGAAAAGGTACAAAACGAAGCCATCCGCATCATTTTGGGCTGCACAAGAGACACCAGCTGTGTAGCAATGAGATGCCTCTTTGACTCCTGACAATGAACCACAGGATCAAGAACTGGAGAGCTCGTGCATACTTAAAAATAAGTGCAGATGAGCGGCACCCTCTGCATGAAGCTATATTCAGAGAAAATTCATTGTCATTGGCACCTTGCCGTCTTGACAGACGATAGTTTGTGCTTTAAAAAGGCATAATAACTTTTAACTATGGCGGTAGCGAGTGTGACTGATAAGGCCAATTTGCGCTGTAAATGTCCGTTCACAGTGGGTGCATGTGAACAAGTGGTCACTTCCGCCATCATGCACCATCTTACGTCTCAAACGCTTGGTGTGTGACTTTTCTGCAATAATTTTCTCCTTTGACTTTATTCCATTTCTGATATTTGCCCTCCATGCAACACGTTCAGCGGCGACTTGCTCCCAATGTGCATTATCAATGCCTGTATCAATCATGTCCCGCTTACACACATCTTTGTATGGTATTTGAGGCCGACCCTGAGATCTCTTACCCATCTGTAATTCACCAAAAAAGATATCCTTTGGTATTCTACCATCATCCATCCTCCTAAGATGTCCTATCCATCTAAGTCTACGAAGACTGAGCATGGAATAAACTGTCACACAACCTGATCTTTCCAATACTTCAGTATTTGTGATTTTGTCTTGCCACTTAATACCAAGAATTCTTCGCAGACACCGCATATGAAAGCTGTTTAAGTTGTTCTCTTGGTGTGAGTAAGTTGTCCAGGTTTCACTGCCATAGAGAAGAGTACTAAGGACACAGGCTTGATAGACAAGGACTTTTGTTTTGGCAGTAAGCTTCCTGTTCTCCCAGACTCTTTTTCTTAACCTGTTCATTGTTGTTGCTGCCTTACCAATCCGGATGTTGATTTCCTGATCTAGGGATAATTTGCTATTTACCACTGATCCTAGATATGTAAAATGGTCTACTATCTCTAGTTCGGCGTCGTCAATAAAGATTGATGGTACCCCATGTGCACCTTGTGACATAATCTGTGTCTTCTTTTTGCTAATTGTTAAACCAAATTCAGAACAAGCATTGGAGAATGCAGATAGTAGACATTGCAATTCTTCCTCAGAGTGGGTCGTAACTGCAGCATCATCTGCAAAAAGCAACTCTCTGATCAGCACCCTCCTAATTTTGGTCTTAGCCTTCAATCTCTGAGCATTGTAGAGGCCGCCATCTGAGCGTATACCACCATCCTGATCATGAAATGCATATTTCAGTAGAAGTGAAAAGTATATTCCAAAGAGGGTGGGAGCTAGTACACAACCTTGCTTAACTCCACTCTTGATTTCAAATTCTTCAGAAGTTGCACCATCAAACTTGATTATACCCTTCATGCCTGTGTGGAACGATTCCACAATGGACAGAAGAGTTGGTGGGCAGCCAATCTTCTTTAGTGCCTTGAACAGACCCTCACGACTGACCAAATCAAATGCCTTTGTGAGGTCGATGAAGGCAATAAACAGTGGTTGATTCTGTTCACGGCATTTTTCTTGCATTTGTCGCAATGAGAATATCATATCAGTGGTAGACCGGTTCTGTCGAAAGCCACACTGTGATTCGGGGTAGACTTGATCTCCTAGGACTTGAAGTCTGCGCAGAACAATTCTGGCAAATACTTTTCCAACAATACACAGAAGTGAGATACCCCTATAGTTGTTGCAGTCGCTCCGATCGCCCTTGTTCTTGTACAGTGTTATGATGCTTGAATCTTTGAAATCCTGTGGGACTTGTCCTTCACGCCAGCATAGCTCTATTAGCTGGTGGATCTGTATAGTGAGTGTGTCTTGCCCACTCCTGATAACCTCTATTGGAATCCCATCCTTACCTGGAGCCTTGCCAGATGCAAGTTCATTTATAGCACACTTAACTTCTGTTATGGTGGGAAGTGTGTCCAGGTGGTCAAGAGTTGGTAGAGCCTCTATGGCGTTGAGGGCATCATCCGCTAGTTTGGTCTCACTTGAGTAAAGCTCCAAATAGTGCTCTACCCATCTGTCCATCTGCTGTTTCTTATCAGTGATGATTTCTCCAGTCAAGGTTTTCAATGGTGCACTTCTTTTGATCACTGGACCGCAGGCTTTCTTTATTCCTTCATACATGCTTCTTATGTCTCCCTTATCACTTGCGATTTGAATGGACTCACATAACTTGATCCAATAATCATTTGCACACTGCCTGGCAGCCTTTTGCACATCCTTCCTAGCTTGCCTAAGCTCACTCAGAGTGTTACGCGTTGGTCTTTCCTTGTTTCTTAAGAGAGCTTTCTTCTTCTTATCAATCAAGGGCTGCAGAGTCTCGCCGTTGGCCGCAAACCAGTCCTGCCTCTTATGATCCACAGTGCCGTAAACCCCTACGGCAGTTTTATAAAGAGTTTCCTTAATTTGACCCCACTTTTCATTTACTGTACAATTTTCTGGTGTATCAGTGAAAGCGTCTTCAAGTTGCTGTTGAAACTGAAAGCACTTTTCAGGATCATGAGTGTTAATAATATTAATCCTGAGGCTAGATTTGTGTTTAGCTGTGTAGATTCTCTTTGGTCTCAGTCTAACCCTTGCAACAACCAAAGAATGATCCGTATCACAGTCAGCACTGTGGTAACTACGAGTCAGTGATATATGGTTCAGATGTTGTCTCCGTGTGATGATGAAGTCCAGCTGGTGCCAATGGCCGGATCTTGGATGTTTCCATGTGACCTTATGCATCTCTTTTGTTTTAAAAAAGGAGTTTGTAATACATAGGTCATTACTGGTGCAATGCTCCAGCAGCCTTTGCCCATTTTCATTCATGCGACCGATGTTGTATTTTCCAAGGCACACTGGCCATGAACTCGAGTCCTTGCCCACACGAGCATTGAAATCACCGAGCATATAAATGTAGTCAGATTTTGGAACTGCCTTGATCACGGAGTCTAACTCCTCATAGAACGAATCCTTCACATCATCAGAGGAATCGAGTGTTGGTGCATATGCAGTAATAATGGTGGCAAACCCACAAGAGGTTGCCAAGCGCAGGGATAATAGTCTTTCATTTCCTCCTGCTGGAATTTCAATCATTCCCAGTAGCGAATTCTTCACTGCAAAGCCCACACCAGTGTTGCCTTTTTTCTGCCTGCCCTCTACCCTTCCAGAAAAAGGTGTAGTTGTTTTCCCTGAGTGACCCTTCCTCAGCGAGGCGAGTCTCCTGCAGGCCAGCAATATCAATGTTTAGACGATTGAGTTCGGCATCAATCACAGCCGTTTTTCTCACATCGTCAATATTGGTCAAGTCAGTGGAAAATCCTGGACACATGGTTCTCACGTTCCAGGTTGCAAGCCGTAGCTTGAGATTTCTATTTTTATTTTTGTTTGTACCTGGTGCATTGGTTTTACAGCCTGCGATTCAGATTTTGTCCTAGCCCCAAGCACCCATTGAAGCAGGCAGGCTGTGGCGGATCAGCACCCAATTGGCTGGGGGCTGCCCAGCTTGAGGCGGGCGGTAGCTGATCAGTGACACCTATAGGTGTCTCCCACCGTCAGAGGCAACGCGTGGCGCCCCATGTCTACGCCAACTGACAAGGACTTATAACCCGTAACAGTTGCCTCTCGCTTTGATTCCGAGACCAGTTAAGACCAGGGATGGAGTTATTGCCTCTCCATAGCACAAAGCCTGGGCTAAAATATAGAGATCATGTGTTGCCCATGCAGCATGATCCCTCTCTCGGCCTGCCTAGTTTACTCCAGAGGAAAGGTAACACCCCTACATCTGGAACAAGACAAGCTGCAGAAGCTGCCGGATCAGCAAAGCAATGCTCTAACTGTCCGCCTGTCGGAGCTTCGATCCTAGACCAGTCGCCAACCAAGGCTTAGGGCCTGGTCTGCCCTGCCATGACATTTTGTCTTTAGCTTGCATTTCCTCGCACCAGGGTAAGGCTTGTACCCTCCCAATTGCGCTCTTCCGCCCGAAGCCGTTGGCACAATATGGGGTGTCGGGTTTGGTAAGCGCCGCCCAACGTTCAGCGCTAACAGAAACCAGGTAGTACCGTCTACTGTAATACGGTAGCTCAGTCATATCTGACTAAGACCTGACACGGACAGAGAAAATGGCGACAGGCTAAAGAGGGGCAAATCATGGATGGGTCGGGCGGAAGATGTCGTCAGACAGGTCTGCAGTCTTACCAGTATCAACCCCGGCAAGGAATGGGTGCCGGTGCCTCCAGCTTTGAAGTGCACCTTCTCCTTCATTATCACACTCGACAGACGGTGCAAAGAGGAGAACCATGTCGCCGTCAATGCAGAGGTCAACGCGCTCATCTATGAACACTCAGACAACCCCGAAGTGCTCATCTTTACAGATGGATCTGTTGTAAAGCAGCAGAGAAGTGCGTGGGCATTTACAGCCCGTTCAGCTGGCCGAACTGTTCAAGAATTCAGTGGTGCCCACTCCATGACCACGAGCAACATGACGAAGGAAGTGATTGCAGTAACGCAGGCTTTCATATGGCTGGAATCACAGCATTATACCAACGTGTGTATACTAAGTGATTCAATGAGCATGTTTCGGAAGGTCGAAGCTGGATCTGTACGTAGACAGTGGACTGAGTCGCTGCGAAAGTCTGTTGTCCGTAAAGTCACCTTCATCTTCGTCCCGGGACATGCGGGAGTCGAGGGAAATGAACGAGCTGATAAACTGACTGGCTCTGCACCCCTTGCAGATGGCCAGCCCTTAGAGCGTGCCGATGTTATTAACGTCTTTAAAGATATGTCGAGTACAGAGGACTTTGACGTCAGTGAATCCACATCGCTGTCCAGGATGAAAGACTTGGGAATAAGAATTGGCACGGCCAGACACGAGAGGTACATCGGGAAAACGAGGTGCCTCGTCAACCACCACAGAACTGGCACTATTAGCCGCCGGACTCTGATACATATGCGGGGGGAGTGTCAGGTTCTCACATTTAAGGATGAATCTGGCTCGCTTGACCTAACATATGCGAGACATACACAGTCACAGAATGATTTGACTGGACACACGGTAACACTAAGTTCAATAGTTTATTTACACTTCACATGTAACACAATCTACTTCGGCATGTTGCCGGCATGATGTGAATACAATAGTACATACAGTCGATGAATCAATCCGCTCACAGACTCAAACCCCAGCCGCACAGTCTTCCAGCCTCTCACAAGAGATACTAGCAATCGACATTCGGGCCCAGCAACAATACAAGCCTCTCTCATACAGCGTCTGTCCGGTCCGAATACCCAAGCCTCGTCTGCCGTTTCTCGCTCTGACCACTTGCCCTGTGGGATCGAGTCCAGCGTCAACTGCGTGCATCACACTTGCACTCGCTTGACCGCTGGTTACTCACCTGCGAACCTGTGGATGGGTAACTGTGGTTTGCCTGGCGTGCGTAACAACGCCGCGGCACAACAATGGGGGATTTTATGACAGGGAGGATCTGAGCACCTATGGACCTGTCTGGAGTGCAATGAAGATACTCCAAATGATAACTGATAACTGAAGGCTTCTCACATTCCCCATTCCTAGTCTCACTCTCCTTCTTAGTCTGACACATGGGATTTCCTTGGTAACAGCGCCAGGAATAACTCCGTCATCACGATTACTAGTACTGCATCAGTACCACACAGTATAATTGTCTTGCTTTGCTGTGCCAACCCGTATCATGTGTATTACTTACCGGTGATATGTTCTTATACAACTCCAGTAACACAATGTATTGCGAGATGTGATCCAACAGTACGTTGTATAACAATAAATCCTACTGCCTCTATCTAATATGGAACAGTATGAGTTAAGCCACGTATTTTTAGACCTTCTAATTAGCCACTGTCGGTCTCCGTGGCTAAGGGTTTACGGACGAGATCTGTAAGCCGGCTTACCTGTGTTCGAAACACAGCTGCGACCGATTTGGCAACAGACCGCGTTGCGCTGGGTTTTAACGTGTTGGTATGGGAGCCGGTAGTTCAGAAAGCAAAAACAGCAGTAACATGCTGGTGTTGATAGCGATGTCCTGTAAATAGGATGTGGAAACAAACATATAATTTCGCATATCCCATGTGGCATATCACAGTTACTGTACCAACCCCACCCCTCTCCCTCTCTCCTTTCTGATATATACCATATACATATGTATGCATAAGGTTATATGACTGTTTGTTAATGTATGTAGATATATGTATGTGCGCTCACATATACCAATTCACCCAGACTTTGGGATTCTCTTGGTACACACATAAAGGAGAACAGAAAATGAGTTTCGTCATTACAACAATCATACGTAGGTGCACACATCATTGTTATTTAACATTCGTCCACTATGGCCAACCTTTTCACTGGCACCCACTCATACATTGTACTGACATCCACCAGGGCACCCCTTCTTAGTTTTCACTCTCGGACCACCATTACATCTCCATTGCTTTCAGTTTCCCGCTTTGCCTTTCTCCCCCCCCCCCCCCCCCCCTTTTTTTTTCATGTTCTATTTGCACTCTTTACCTGGAATCTTCACTGAACCGTTACCATCTCCTAGCCCGGTCCCCATGACCCACAGACTCCCTCGCCTGCCTGTATAAGAGTGTCAGTGTGGCATTCACGTTAATATCACAGCCTGGGATTCTGAGATAACAAGCAACAAAATGTTTTCAAAATTTCATTTTCGTTTCATTGTTCTCATGTTTTCATCTTTGTATTCTTCTAATCCCCTTCTCATGCCTTACTATAATCACTGGAGGGTCTTCTCTGTGATTATGTGTTGTGTTCTGTGTATGTATTTGTTTGCTTATGAAGGCTTGTAATACAGGGTCCTGTATTTTTTGTTCTCTTTTCTATAAAGCTACATTACTTTGTGTAACTTTATATTGTCTACATGTCCTCAGCTTTACCGCAGTTCCACCAATTTTATTCATATTTTTCTCAGTGCAAATCGTGTGTGGGATTGCGAATTGCGTCCACTACCCCTTCGTCACAGAGTCGGTGGACTCAGATTTAAAAAAAATGTAGTTGCATATCTTTACCGACGTAGCAGTCAACCCCAGCATTTTTGGCCGTTCGTGATTCCTGGGCAAGTTTTTGTTCAGTAGTTTGCCATTGCTTTCTGAACGACCAGCACTATTTCATTTAAAAATCGGATCCTTGGCTATAGCACATTCTTACCAGCTGCGATTATTGCTAGTCTGGTAATGTTTCTCTCACATGTTTCAGGTAGTTATTGTCAACACACTTTAGAATATCCCTGCTAACGCCCAGGGAGAGACCCAACATGAGATAGAATAGTGGTTCTCAACCGGTGGGTAATTCCACCCCAGGGGGGACTTTAGGGTTTCCTGGGGGAGGGGGCGGTGTAAGGGGGGGGGGGGATTAAGATTTTTCCAGATCGCGTTAATACAAGAATTTATTACTTGATTTTGTTTTTCCTTCCACACTTTAGAGCAGGGGTCACCAAACTACGGCCCGCGTGCCGGATCCGGCCCGCGACGTCATTTCATCCGGCCCGCCAACGGTACTCGAACTTGCTTGATATAACGTATGGAACACGAGACGTTGTGACACAATTTAAATTAAATATTATGCTTAGAATACTAGGAGATCTTCACACGCGCGGAGCTCTCCTGGCTGCTATGTGTCTTAAATTTACTATTTTCAATTATAAATTATTGTATCGAGATTGCCTTGTTTATTGTAATGTTTGCTTATTTAGCGTCATCCCATGTCCTCATCTGGCTCGTGGTAACGTCGCCTACGCTTCGACGTTGCCATGTTTCCATTGCAACACACACACACACACACACACACACACACACACACACACACACACACACACACACACACACACACACACACACACACATCTTTTCCTCCCCCTGATGCATCCGGATGTCAACAAAGGTCTGATGCTCCAGAAATATTTACTTCTTTTTGTCAGTCATCAATTTTATAGGTAAGTAACAAAGATTTCTTTGTTTGACAGTGATAGGTAAGTGAACTACATATGTGAGTAGAGGCAATAAAGTAGTAATCATAGCATAAAAATGCCATTGAAGCCTCATGTTATTACGAAAATATATACCCCCAGCTCAGAAGAATTCCCCGGGCAAGGTGCTAATTGAGCTGGTCTCTAGGGCAGCGTTATTCAACCTTTCTGCTGGAGCAGGTCCTTACTTAAATGTTTACGTTGCTCAAGGAACTCTGTGCGATGATCCAAGTGTCTGTCCTACTTTATGTAATAAACCAAATGGGCAGAAATGTTGCATTTAAGCGATTTCTGTCTGTTTCGGTGGAACCACTGGCTGCCACTTGCGGAACTCCGGTTGAAAAACTCTGCTCCAGGCTGTTTATTTAGGCCTGCCTATTCATACATTTTGCAAACCTTATTATGAGATATATTCGATTACCAAAGGTACCTATAAATTTTATATGTACCTTTGGTGAGCCATAGCTTCACCAGTGACCCCTTATCCTCTGCTTTTTGTGTGTGTTTCAATAGGATTTTAATTATGTTTCTAATTCAATGTCTTTTTAATTTTCAGATCCCATTTACTTCACCCATGATTATGGCTACTAAGAAAAGAACAGCATATTCACACCAACCCTATGCTACCATTCTCAAACTTGGACTTTATCCAAATCACACTCTCGCAAAATCAACACCTGTGAGATGAGATGCCTGAGGAGAGCTGCCAACTTGACAATCCGAGACCGAGTAAGAAATGATGTTATCAGACAGACAGTGGGATTAACACCTTGTGCCACATTTATTGAAAGACAGAAGATCAAGTGGTTTGGCTGTGTCGTTAGAATGCAACATCAGCAACTACCATCACTGGCCTTCCATCAAAGATCATCTGCGACGAGACCAAGAGGACGTCCAAGAAGAAAATGGATTGACGACATCAAACACATTGTACACACCCACGGAATGACACTATTCAGTGCCGCCCACTGGCACTGGAGGGCAAATTGTTCATTCCCACGACGTTTGACGGCAGAGGTGGAAGATGATGATGATGATGGTGATGATGATGATGATGATGATGATGATGATGATGATGATGATGATGATGATGATGATGATGATGATGATGATGATGATGAAGAAAAGAAAAGTGGACGTCTAGTGTCGCGTTTTCAATGAAGAATGGGGAGTAAAGTACTTCTTTGTGGAAACAAAGGACCAGAAAACCAGCTGCGTAATATGCTGCGAAAGTGTTGCCGTTTTGAAAGAGTACAATCTTAGGCGTCACTACGAAACAAAACATCTATTAGCATACTCAAAGTCTTCTGCACAGTTACGCTCTGAGAAATATGATTCCATGAAACGTGGTTTAGAAACACAAAGAAATCTCTTCACGAGAAAGTGTGCTGAAAATAAATCTGTCACTCGTACAAGTTACGAAATAGAGCATAAGATGGCAGAACTGGCAACTTCACCAAAGGGGGTATGATGGAAGCAGCAAATGACTTTTGGCCCGAGAAAGCCGATTTACTTGGAACTACCAGCCTTTCGTCAAGTTCAGTTGTGCGAAGAACATAATAACTTGGAGAAAACATAGTGCTACAGATACGCGAGAAAACTAGGACCTTGTGGTTTTCTCAGGCGCTTGATGAGTCTGCTGATCTCTCGTGTACGTCACAACTTCCCGTCGTGGTGTCAATTTGGACTTTCAGACAACGGAAGAGTTGACATCCGTGTGCAGCATGCATGGAACAACAACAGAAAAAGACATATTCATGGAAGTGCAACAAGTTTTGCAAGACTGTAACCTTCAGTGGAATCAGCTTCGAGGTGTTACAGTTTATGGAAGAAAAAACATGGATGGAGTGAGGAAGGGTCTGATGGGGCAGATCATGACTTAGTTGGAGGATTTGCAAATTCCGGCCACTCTGTTCATACACAGCATCATACACCAGCAAGCACTCTATGGAAAAGACTTAGATATTTATTTCGTACTGAAACCAGTCGTTTCTGCTGTGAACTTCATTCGGGGACAAACACTCTATCACCGTAAGTTCGCGGCTTTTCTTGAAGAGATTGATTCTGACCTCATCAGTGAGGTGGCTCAGCTTCGGTAAAGTCCTGTTTCGGTTTTGCAAGCTCTGAAACGAAATAGATGTATTCCTCACTGAAAAAGATAGAGCTGATCCACAGCTTTCAAATCCTACCTGGCTGTCAAGGTTGTCATTTTTGGTCGACTTCACATCCCAGATGAATGAACTGAATTTGAAACTTCAGGGAAAAGATAACCTCGACTGTGATCTCTACAGAACCATCATAGGATTTCGGAGAAAGCTGTCATTGTTTGAAGCATAATTGTAAGAGAAAACGTTCTTAATTTTCACTGTTTCAAAGAGTTCTGCGCTACAATGTCAACCTCGATTTTCCGAGGAAAAAATTATTCGTGACTTGAAGAAGCATTTTTTGGAGAGATTTTCAGATCTTGACAGAATCGAGAGTGACATTTGTGTGTTCCAGAATCCGTTTGATTGTAACCTTGATGATGTGCCAATTCAACTACAGTTGGAGCTCATTGATTTGCAAGCAAATGACTTGTTGGAAGAGAAGCACAGAGAAGGAATACTTGTTAAATTTTATCACTGCTTACCTGATGTTGAGTTTCCGAAACTGAAGTATTTTGCCGCTGGTACGGCATCAGTGTTTGGAACAACTTATGTCTCTGAGCAAACATTTTCAAAAATGAAGTATGTGAAATCAACGCATCGAACGAGATTGACTGATGATCATTTGAAAGTAATTCTCTTTATTGGATGCAGCAATTCCAAACCAAACATTGATGATATCCTGAAAGCCACACATCAGTTTCGCAAATCACATTAACTGTTTTGCTGCTTAATTGTGAGATTCGGATATGTTTTTGTGTGTATATATATATGGTATATATATCATGTGCCATGCCGGAAAGCGTGGACGGTCATGACTCGCCATTTCACTCGATCACCAGCGTCGTGGATCAGCTCAGTGTTCCTGTTTCGTTCATGCCATGTGACCAAGCCATCCAGGTATTTTCCTCTCGGTCATCCTCTTGGTCTGTTCCCTTTGATCTTGCTAGTTGTCACTAAGTTCTTCAATATTTAAATTACATATCCTTTACAGGACGTTTGCAGTCAACACCAGCATTTTTTGCTGTTGTTGATGTCTTGGCAAATTTACTTTCAGTAGTTTGCCATTGCTTTCTGAACGACAGGCACCCATACCATAGCGTAAAAACTAGAACAACGTGGTCTGCTGCCAAATCGCGCGCAGCTGTGTTTCGAACGCAGGTACACAGGATTACGTACCGCGTCCGTTAGCCTTCACCACGGAGACCGGCGCAAGTATTGTACAGAATGAGTATGCGGCCCGCGCTCGTCATTTTGTTAGTTATCCGGCCCACCGTGAAAAAAGTTTGGTGACCCCTGCTTTAGAGTTATGTACTTCTCGTTTTTCTGAAATTCGTTTTATAATGTAAGTAGACCTGCAAATCACGTTTTTATAGACGTCTAGATTTGTTCTAGTATGTTTTATTAAATTTAGCTTCCATTTTTACGTATACTGTGTGTGTGTGTGTGTGTGGGGGGGGGGGGGGTGTGTGGAATTAATAGGGAGGAAATACGAAAAAGGGGGGAGGGGGTAAAGGACATTCTGAACATATGGTGAAGGAGTGCATGGACCAAATAAGGTTGAGAACCACTGAGATAGAAATTGTAAGCTATTGGCGAACTGGAAGCCGAACAAACCACCTCCAAGCTACGAGATCGCTGTGTTAAAAGAACAAGTGTACTCCCAATCAAGGCCAACTAAACACCCTCAAATGCCACACAGTTTCCCACCAAATGATGTTTCAAACAAATGCTGCCTTGACTTAATTGCACCTTCAAGCGTTTTGCCGTCGGTTCCACTCGTTCTAGTGAGGATGGCAGTGGCCACGACGATCTGAGTATGCGAAATTAAAATAATATAAATCTGTTCTTTTTATTTGATCTTGGCTTATATTCCTTATAATGCTTGGATTTACATCTAACATTTCACCTGACAGCTCCAAACGACAGCTGGGGTGCTGGTTTCTATTTTACCTGGTTAGATTATCACCAGCATATACCTTGTCAACTGGCGTGGGCGTTCATGTCTCTTCATAGATGTTGGCGTTTTGGATCAATTTTCCTGATGATATTCCTCCCTGCTATAGTCTTAATCCTTCCAGCATGATTTTTCTTTGTCTACCACTTTTCCCATTGATCATTCCACTTTTTACAGTGTTCTTTAACTCCTCTCTTCTGATTACTTGATAAAAGAATACCGTTTGTCTCCTCCGTATTGTTGTATATAATGTTCTAGTTTCATTAGCGACAACGAGGCACTCGTTGTTAGATACTCTGGCAGTCTAAGTTATTCGCAACATTCGTCTCATGAACCCCCTTCTACGTTGCTTCATAGATATAGATTTTGACAAATTATCTACACAAACAATGCTAAATTATCTACAACATGTAGTATGTATCACAATTATAAGATAGGAGGACTGAACAGGATATTGAAAACAAAACAATAAATAAATAAAATCACATTCAGTAGTTAATTCAACACAATTATTTAACAAATGGTACTCGACACAACTGTGTATATGATACAGGAGATCTTTTAGCCCACCATCTATTATTTATAACCGGTTATTGCAATTCATAATTCAGAAGGGACAGAGGAATCTCAAAATATGAAATTTCCTACAGATAACAATGAGAGATCATTTTCTGTGTCACATTGTATCGGACGTTGACCTAACGGTGAAACATTTAATAGATTGGTTAATCTATTCCACAAAATGCAATTGTGTGTTTTGCTGCTGTTGCAAGTTGTTTGCTTTAAAATCAAACAAATAGATAGTCAGGCATTTTCAGATTGGTGAAATTAGCTAAACATTTACCGCGGCGTGAAGCGAGTGTAGAACATAAGGGAAACTGTAAAAGAATGTGTAAATTTAAAACACGCATTGACATCAGTTATACAATAGATATAGAATAACAACGGCGCTTTAAATGTGAAAAGAGGCGATGGCGACACATTATTGAGAGAATCATTGCAATGTCAAATTCCTTGCAAGGAACCCTTTGGCCTTCAGGGTTGACAATGATAAATTAATTGAAGCAAACAATGCTAACTTTGTAAAGGATATAGAAATGTTAGCAACATTTGGCCTCGCTATCCCACAGTATATCTATAGTATAACAACATCTCAGCCTGCTAAAAGTCACTTGTCTCATTACTCAGAACATACATGTCGAAATAAAATCGTATCTGTTTTAGAAAGTAGCTTCTAAAAACAAATAAATCTATCAATTTGTGAAGAAAGCAAAATATTGTTTCGGTAATTTTCGACTGCAGCCAGATATCGACCACATTGACAAAATAGTGTTTATAGAGATTGTAGTTTTTATTGTAAATATTGGCAATTTCGATTTTGCAGTTCAAAACTTATTTCCCCGGTTTTATTCGGTTTTAGACATCATGGAGGAAGGATTATGTAACTTTCTTCTAAACTAGATGTTCGAGATATGCGTGGACAGGGGTGTGACAACGGAGCAAATGTGCGTGGTAAACTAATGTAACAACATGCAGAAGACAAGCAGGAATATAAATCTTAGAGCCATTCTTGTATCTTGTGCATCATTTAATTAATTTTAGTTGGAAATGATATCGCCAAAGCAAGATTTGAAACAGTTATTTTTGTTTTTCTTTTTAACATTATCGAAGAATGTGCCATACCGATAAGCGTGGGCGGTCATGTTTTGCCATTTCACTCGATCACCAAAGTCGTATATCAGCTCCGTGTTCCTGTCTCGACCATGCCATGTGGCCAAGCCATCCAGGTATGTACTTCTCGGTCTTCCACTTGGTCTGTTCCCTTCGATCTTACCAGTTGTCACCAAGTTCTCCAAGTCGTTTCTTCTCATAACATGCCCAACACATTGTGACTGTCACGTCTAATGACTAATCAGTTTACGATCTTCATTTGTTTCTTGAAGGACTTGTTCATTGGTTTTTCTGTCTGTCCATGGTATACTTTGCATTTTCCTCAGAAACCACATTTCCACTGCCATCAGATGTGTTTCAGCTTGACTACTCATTGTCCACGCTTCACATCCATACAAAAGTATGGGTTCAATGTTCTTACAGGTGGGGCATACTAAAGCGTAATATTACAAGATTAACACTGAGATCTGTAATTGGTACAAGGTTGCAGCATGGAGTGACGAGGGGATCTGGCCGACGCTCGACGCTCAGAGGAAAGGCGAGACGGACATATAATCAGATTGCTACTGGAACTATTGGTGTTGGAACTCTGAGGCTGGGGAGGATGGGGACGGAGCGCTTATGGGAATGCCCCGAATGCTGTGATGTCGGTTACTAAATCAATCAATCAATCAATCAATGGTACAAGTTTGGAGAGTAGAATAAAAGATGTGAGACATCTGATATTGCATTTAGGTGAAGCCTTGAAAAATGTAACTGATAATTTAACTTCATCTACAGGAATGTCACAACATGTTAAATTTCTTTCTAAATTTCGAGAAATGACTGAATAGGACATACATTCTTGTTTTGATTAGGATGTTTGTTTCCCTTCTACAGTACTTAACAAAGGAAGCAAACAATATAAGGAAATTGAAGGCACTGAGGTTTTCAATGAGCTGATAACGAATATAGTTTTGAGCCATGAAATTGCACATCGGGAAGATTCATTAAGACACATAATAATAATAATAATAATAATAATAATAATAATAATAATAATAATAATCAATCAATCAATCATGTGCCATGCCGGAAAGCGTGGGCGGTCATGACTCGCCATTTCACTCGATCACCAGTGTCGTGGATCAGCTCAGTGTTCCTGTCCCGTCCATGCCATGTGACCAAGCCATCCAGGTATTTTCCTCTCGGTCTTCCTCTTGGTCTGTTCCCTTCGATCTTGCCAGTTGTCTCTCTAATCAGCTTACGATGTTCATTTGTCTCCTGTAGTACTTGGTCATTGGTTTTTCTGTCTGTCCATGGTATTCTTTGCATTTTCCTCAGAAACCACATTTCTGCAGCCATCAGATGTTTTTCAGCTTGACTGCTCATTGTCCAAGTTTCACATCCATACAAAAGAACAGGCTCTATGTATCCCCTCAACACTCTTTTTCTCGTTTCAATTGACATCTTTTTATTGGTAAGAATGTTTTTCATCTTGCTAAAGGCTACTTTCGCCATGGCGATTCTTGTTCTAATCTCTTCAAGGCATCTCCCATCAGATGTTATGACTGTTCCAAGATAATTGTACCGATTCACTTGTTGAAGAATATTTCCATTTACTTGTATATTACATTGTGGCACTTCTTTCTTCCTAGTGACGACCATAACCTGAGTCTTTTTACAATTTAATTGTAACCCCAGTTGTTTACTAATTGTTGCAGGTCCTGCGCATTGTCTGTAATTAATACTGTATCATCTGCATATCTAATGTTATTGATGTTTCTTCCACCAATGCTGATTCCATTTATATTCTCTACATTTCTGAAAATATTTTCACTGTATAGGGAAAAAAGTTCTGGAGACATCACACATCCCTGCCTAGCACCTCTCTTGATTGGCTGATACTGTCCCACTTCATTATCAATCCTTATTGCAGCTGGTTGTTTCCAGTATATGTTTTTTATAAGTCTAATGTCTTTCCCATCAATTTGTAGATCTGCAAGCATATCCACCATGTTGACATGTCTAACTCTATCAAAAGCCTTTGTGTAGTCAATAAAGCAAAGATGTATATCCTTGTTTACTTCTATATTACATTGGCACCTTTCCGTCTTGACAGACGATAGTTTGGTACATTGTGCTTCAAAAAGGCTTAAATAACTGTCATATGGCAACAGCTACGATCCATGGCGGTGGCGAGTGTGGCTGGTAAGGCCAATTCTTGCTGCAAATGTTTGCCCACAGTAGGTGCATGTGAAAACATGGTCATTTCCACCATTTTGCACCATCTTACATCTCTCACGCTCTGTGTGTGCTTTATCTGCAATAATTTTCTCCTTTGTCTTTATTCCATTTCTGATAGTTGCCCTCCATGCAACACGTTCAGCGGCGACGTGCTCCCATTGTGCATTATCAATGCCTGTATCAATCATGTCCCGCTTACACACATCTTTGTATCGTAGTAGAGGCCGACCCTGAGATCTCCTACCCGTCTGTAATTCACCAAAAAAGATGTCCTTTGGTATTCTACCATCATCCACCCTCCTAACGTGTCCTATCCATCTAAGTCTACGAAGACTGAGCATGGAATACACCGTACACAACCTGATCTTTCCAATACTTCAGTATTTGTGATTTTGTCTTGCCACTTAATACCAAGTATTCTTCGCAGACACCGCATATGAAAGCTGTTTAAACGTTTCTCTTGGCGTGAGTAAGTTGTCCAGGTTTCACTGCCATAAAGAAGAGTACTAAGGACACAGGCTTGGTATACGAGGACTTTTGTTTTGGCAGTAAGCTTCCTGTTCTCCCAGACTCTTTTTGCTAACATGTTCATTGTTGTAGCTGCCTTGCCAATCCTGATGTTGATTTCCTGATCGAGGGATAATTTGCTATTTACCTCTGATCCTAGATATGTAAAATGGTCTACTATCTCCAGTTCGGTGTCGTCAATAAAGATTGATGGTTCACCATGTGCACCTGGTGACATAATCTGTGTCTTCTTTTTATTAATTGTTAAACCAAATTCAGAACAAGCATTGGAGAATGCAGATAGTAGATGTTGTAATTCTTCCTCAGAGTGGGTCGTAATCGCAGCATCATCCTCAAAAAGCAACTCTCTGATTAGTACCCTGCTAATTTTGGTCTTGGCCTTCAATCTCTGAGCGTTAGAGAGGCCACCATCTGAGCGTGAGTGAATGTATATACCGTCATCCTGATCACGAAAGGCATATTTCAGTAGAAGTGAAAAGTATATCCCAAAGAGGGTGGGGGCTAGTACACAACCTTGCTTAACTCCACTCTTGATTTCAAACTCTTCTGATGTTGAGCCATCAAACTTGATTATACCCTTCATGCCTGTGTGGAACGATTCCACAATGGACAGAAGAGTTGGTGGACAACCAATCTTCTTTAGTGCTTTGAGCAGACCCTCACGACTGACCAAATCGAATGCCTTTGTGAGGTCGATGAAGGCAATAAACAGTGGCTGATTTTGTTCCCGGCATTTTTCTTGCATCTGTCGCAATGAGAATATCATATCAATGGTAGACCGGTTCTGACGGAAGCCGCACTGTGATTCGGGGTAGACTTGATCTCCCAGGATTTGAAGTCTGCGCAGGACAATTCTGGCAAATACTTTCCCAACAATACACAGAAGTGAGATACCCCTATAGTTGTTGCAGTCGCTCCGATCTCCCTTGTTCTTGTACAGCGTTATGATGTTTGAATCTTTGAAATCCTGTGGGACTTGTCCTTCTCGCCAGCATAGCTCTATTAGCTGGTGGATCTGTAGAGCGAGGGTGTCTTGCCCACTCCTGATCACCTCTATTGGAATCCCATCCTTACCTGGAGCCTTGCCAGATGCAAGCTCATTTATAGCACACTTAACTTCTGTTATAGTGAGAAGTGTGTCCAGGTGGTCAAGAGTTGACAGGGCCTCTTTGGCGTTGAGGGCATCATCCGCCAGCTTGGTCTCACTTGAGTAAAGCTCTAAATAGTGCTCGACCCATCTATCCATCTGTTGTTTCTTATCAGTGATGATTTCTCCAGTCAAGGTTTTCAGCGGTGCACTTCTTTTGATCATTGGATTACAGGCTTTCTTTATCCCTTCATGAATGCTTCTGATGTTTCCCTTATCACTTGCGATTTGAATGGACTCACATAACTTGATCCAATAGTCATTCGCACACTGCCTGACAGCCTTTTGTACATCCTTCCTTGCTTGCTTCAGCTCACTCAGAGTGTTACGCGTTGGTCTTTCCTTGTTTCTTAAGAGAGCTATCTTCTTTTTATCAATCAAGGGCTGCAGTATCTGGCTGTTTGCCGCAAACCAGTCCTGCCTCTTATGATCCACAGTGCCGTAAACCCCTACCGCTGTTTTATAAATAGTTTCCTTAAGTTTACTCCATTTATCATCTTATATATAAAAGGCAATCTCCGTATTTATGTATGTCCTTTATGCGTTCGCGAACAGTCCATCCGATTGAGATGAAATTTTCTACACGCCTTCCTTTCATTCCAGAGCTGCCAACTGTGATATTTTTTTAGTGTGAAATCGCCTGCTTACTCAGTATTATTTCATTTTTCATTTTTCATTATAATTTCATATATCTCAGGGGACCTAACTTTGTAAATGTTATTTCAAGGGGCATAACTTTTCTGTATAACTTATAGTCATATTGTGGCATCGTTTTCAAAGATTTATAAACTCTGTGTCCATAGTTATGTACCGGCATATGAGTTATAATAAATAATGATACAATCTGTAAGGTATTTTCAAAGTTTTCATAAAAATAATGCACAATGCATAACATTGTAACTCATCTTTTTTTGCTTAAGAAGTTAATGTAGTCATGCAGGTGACTAGAAAGAGTTTTCATTAAAAATAATGGATGGTGTGTGGAAGGACATTCTTTTAAGTTACTTTTTTTGTTGTATGAATTTAATGAGACGCTACCCGCCAGGAGCTGGGCGAAGCCACGCCGGGCCAGATAGATAGACAGACCCACCTTTTCGCTGCAGTTGTCTACTCCTACTTTTCCTTCTTCTGCTGATGCTGCTGCCGCCGCTCCATTTACCCAAGTTAATTGTTGGGGGAAGATGTAAAGATCTTTCAAGTGCTCTTTCTAATGCTTTTTGTAAGTTGGTCTTCGTTTATCTAAGGTTGTTCTAACTGCAACCAATAAATGATTAGACAGACAGGCAGACAGACAGACAGACAGACAGACAGAGAGGGAGGGACGGACAGACAGACAGACAGACAGACAGACAGTCGGGAACGGGAACTTATATGACTACTTATATGAATTAAATGAGATGCTCGCCATCAGGGGATGGGCGAAGCCGGGCCGGATCAGACAGACAGACAGACAGACAGACAGACAGACAGACAGACAGACAGACAGACAGACAGACAGACAGACAGACAGACAGTCGGTAACGGGAACGAGAACTTATATGACTACTTATATGAATTAAATGAGATGCTCCCCACCAGGAACTAGGCGAAGCCGGGCCGGGTCAGCTAGTTTACTATACAATTTTCTGATGTATCATTGAAAGCGTCCTCAAGTTGCTGTTGAAATTCAAAGCACTTTCAAGGATTGTGAGTGTTAATAATATTAATCCTGGGGCTAGACTTGTGTTTAGCTGTGTAGATTCTCTTTGGTCTCAGTCTAACCCTCGCAGCAACCAAAGAATGATCTGTATCACAGTCAGCACTGTGGTAACTTCGAGTTAATGATGTATGGTTCAGATGTTGTCTCCGTGTGATAATGAAGTCCAGCAGTAGATGTCAATTAGCGGTTTGGGGCCAAAAGGGTCGGGGCACCATAGGAGCGCCAAAACAACAGCCCCCTAGGGATCCAACCCCCGGGGCTCTGCCCCGGGGCGCACACCAAGCGGTTTGGGGCCAAAAGGGCACCACAGGAGCACCAAAACAACAGCCCCTCTAGGGCTCCAACCCCCCGGGGCCCCACCCCCCTAGGCCCCGGGGCGCCATCCTCTCGGAGCGCAAGCACGGGTCGCCTACAGGCGACCGAGCCGCTGATTTAGAGGGTATCATCCACAGACATACCAAGATGCGCACCGCGAAGAACAACTGTAAGTGGCTACGGCTACATTCCACGGAGCCCTGCAATCGAAGCTGTATGAGGGACTACTGCAAAGTCCATGCAGTGCTAATACGGAAGGGTTCATTTATTAAACCATGTCGGAAATGTGGGAAGGGGGTCAACAACCTCCTAGAACTATGCAAAGAATGTGGATATGACAAGGAGTATCACCGAATCTGGTACGAAGAGAATGTAAAGGACTATAATGCAGAGATTCGTCGAATTGCTAAGATTATAGTGGATTGAACTTTCAATTAGAGAGAGGTGAAGTCATCAGTGTACTTACACACCAGCTTGTTAGAGACTGACGGATCTGTGTATTTAGCCATGCCTACGCTGGTTCAACTGAAACAGCAAGCCCGCGAGTATGGCATGCCATACAGTGGGAGGAGGAAGGCCGTTCTTGAGGGGGAAATATCCAGAGCGCGTGAGATGGCTAGGGCCTCCCTGCTCGAGAAGAACCCCAATCTACATGGGGCACGACTTGAAGCAGGGATTACCACCGCTCTGAGATTTGTACACGGCACCGCCGCGGACCGAGCCGCGATCGTCGCCGAGCGACGACACCGCGCCCGGCAGCGTGCTCAACGCCACGCCGACCTCGAAGCAGAGTTCCTTGCCCGAGCTGATAGTGTGCGAGATGAAGTGGCTGAGGGGATGGCTGCTTTAATTCGCAACGCGCCTGAATTGAAACTCGCCCGGGAGATTGAGGGGAGCCTGAGAAAATATGAAGCAATCGTCCCAGAAGGTAGCAACTATGAAGAGCCTGCAACATTTATGTATTCGATGAAGCCTGCCATCAAAGCCCTGGCGGTAAAAGGGTTGGGGGATTATGGTAGTGTTAAAATGCAGCTGTATCTCCATCTAAAATACTCTCGCTTCACCCCAGAAGGCGAAGAGATTACTGCCATCGCCACCCATGGAAGCAGGAACTATGAAGTACTGCATGAGGGGGATATTGATGAGGGGCTGGACCAGACCATGGCCAAGATATTCGCCGACAGTGAATGCTTCACCTCAGGGGGCTCTGATTGGGCCTATGATGAGTGTGTGCAGCTCGACCTCTACATAGTAAAATACCAACCATTCCGAGGCTCTAGCTACTTCGCGACTCCCAGCTTCATTCCACCACGTAGTGTTGTGAATGTCAAGAATGAGGACAACCGCTGCTTTGAATGGGCCATACTCTCAGCACTCTACCCAGTAGCACATGGAGAGCATCCTGATAGGCTCAACAATTATAGAGCCCACCTGGGAGAGCTAAACTTTGAAGGAATCGAGTTCCCTGTGCAGCTGACCAGCATTGGTAAGTTTGAAAAACAGAATCCTACCATAGCCATCCGGGTCTTTGGGTGGAAAGAAGGACCGACCATACTCCGAACCAACAAACTCCAGCGCACCCAAATCAACCTCATGCTCCTACGCAAGGATGAGAATAGACACTATGTCTGGGTCAAGGATGTGGGGCGGCTTCTATATGGGAACAGTAAATACGAGGGTAAGAAGTATCCATGCCTCAACTGTCTCCATGTACACTCCTCTCAGGAAACCTTGGACCAACATGTACCACTCTGTCAAGGTATCAACACAGCCTGTCAGGTGAATGTCATGCCTAAAGAGGGAAAGATGAATTTCAAGTCCCTCCAGAAACAGATGAGGGCACCATACATCATATACGCAGACTTTGAGACCTTGAACGTTCCAGTACATGGTGCGGCAATGGATCCAAGCCAGAGCAACACACGACAGCTTGCCCAGCAGCCCCCCTGTGGCTTCGGCTACACCATTGTACGCTGCGACGGCCTCACCACAAACCCTGTCGTATATCGGGGGGAGGATGCTGCCGATGAATTCCTCAAACGCTTGGGGCAAGAGCAGGCCACCATCCATGTGCTGTTATTTCCTCGAGAGGAGATTGGAATCAACATGCACATCTTTAACCTGATTATCTGTTGGGATTAGTTACTGACTTTTTGTCTACACTCCTCTCTTCCGTCTTATCATCCATATATCCCTTTCTTTCACTCTCTCTCTAGTTTTCCCTCAACACATACTCCGACAACAGTTCTTTTTAACATTAAATAAAAGATTTATTTATAAAACTATGTCTTGTGTATGGATGGGTATTGTCTGTGTAGTTGCTAGTGTTCTTCTGGTGTGGCTGCTAGATAAGATGTTGATATATAGTCTTCGTGTCTTTCTCTCGTCTCTTCTCTCGGCTAAAGTACAGGACGATATATAGACACCACAGAACGATCTCACCCTGACGGCTCCCTCTGCTTGAGTCTGTAGATAAATCCGTTCTTTGTAATGAAAATGTTCACCACTGTATCAATGTACTTAACCCGCTCACTATTTGCTGTCCGCTTAAAATGAATGTTCGTTGTTTTCGTATAGCGTTCTTTAATCCATTCTGGAACAACACATCGAGATTCTAGAATGTTCTATTAGTGTTCTGTAAAAGTTCTACACTCGATATTTTGTAATTGATATATGCCCTTGGTACGCACTTTGCTACTCTATGAGATTGAGTCATTTGAGCTTTTCCATTAGCTCATCTGATCTTTATTATTCTTTCTCTGTCGTCCTTAATTCTTCCGGTGAGACTTCTATTCTTTCTTTTCTCCTGCACAAGTGTCGTGCTTTATTACTTTAAAGGGCTTTCTTGTGGGTTATCAACACTGAGTGATCTGGACCACAGCCATCTGTATTCTCTTATTTGATACGTCTCGCACTGGTATGGAAACCTGGTTGAGATACATTTAATAGTGAGATCTGTGTCTGCTTCCTCTTCTCCCCTATGTGAGTGTCTTTTCCTCCAGCCGAAATGAAAAGGCTTCCGAAAAAACCCACTCTGACATAGGATAGAAGATTCACCCAACATCTATACTATTCCTACTAATAGAAAACAATGTTAAATGCACTTCACTAATATCTATATTCCTATTCTAAAACTATACTCTAATATACCTTATTTAGGCATCTATGTTCCTTTATAGAATTAATGTAAATCCACGAATCGAAATTTATCCGCATCCAAGCACTTTATCCCATTATAAGGGAGGATATTTCTTTTCATTACAGGACACATAATTCTATCTTCTCGTCCAGTTGGGAATACACACACTAAACTGACAAAGAAAGTGGCTACTCTTTATAGGTCAGTCTATGTCGCATAATCCTTGACATTGCTGGACAAAGCAAATTCAGACTTCATTATCCCTTGTCAGTGGAAAATTTCTGATCTCGAACTTTTCCGTTGTTTAATACAACCAAACCGCATTCTGCTGTCCAGTCTTAGTCGCAAACCTACCTCCAGAACGCAATAGGCTGGTCCATGATACTGTCTGTCTTTGTAGCAAACCAATTTTTCCACTCTACAGGTCACCTGTGTTGTAGTCGACTCTCCCGCCTTGACCTACATACACATGCGCTGGTCAATCCGTTGTTTATATCCTTCTGTTTCATTAACCCTTCTGCTCCCTGGGTGTTCGCTGTATACAGTCGTCGATCTGGGAATCACTAACATTCAGCATTTCACGACATAGGCCCCCTCTTAAGAGATTAGACCGCGTCGAATCTTTCTCACTGTAGGTTTGATTCCCATGATCCACAACCCTAGGCTTCTTCCTCCTGGATCTGGATGTCTGGATAAGAAATCTGCTCCTACATTCTCCTTTCCAAGGATGTATTCCACTGTGAAGTCCAGTTGTAGCAACAACGTCCATCACATCCACCGTGCGTTGAGCTTCTGCGAAGTAGCTATTAACATCACGTGTTGATGATATGATTGGATCCTCACATGGCTCATCTCATTATCCAGTAGGCGCTCTAATTGACACCCTACTATACTACTAACGACTGAAACTAGTGTTGGCTCCTCGCTCCTGTACGTTCAGTCGACCTACTTTCGACTTGCGTCAGCGACGGCTCACAATACAAACGGATTGTCCCATCCTGATTGTAACACTGCTTCCATGTCCTCTTGGTTTCCCCCGGCTTTTCCTCTGGGGATGTTCCGCCTCGTCCTCGTCGGACCGAGTCGTCTTTCCCAAACCTCCTGGGCTTTTGCTTCCAGGACCATCTTGGGCGATAGTTGTATCTGGTCAGCCAATCTTTGGTTGGAGTCCTGGGTAATTCTCGCTTTTCCCGACGTTACCCACCCCTTCTGAACTTGGTTACCGGTGAAACTTTCACTCTTGTCCTTTCCCTGACTTGTGATTTCCCTCCTCCTGTCGTTGGGTAAATCTGACCTATCACGTACTGTCCCATAGGCCCTCCTATGTTGTACTGGCGATCTCTGGTCTTCGTCTGGACTGGTAACCTTTGTCCTAATGGCTGCCATCACCATAAAGTGCGAAGCTTTGCTCCCGGATCTCTCCTCATATTTCCTAATGAGATGTCTAGGGAGATTTTTCTTCTCTTCCCCGATCCGTATTTTGTAGATGTTCTTGGACACCACCTTTTCCACAGGATAAGGTCCTTTCCATCCTACTTGGAGTATATTGGTCTCTGCTGGACTCCACACTTCCACTTTGTCTTCCACGTTAAGAGCTAGTTTCCTCTTAATTCGCTTGTTGGGTGGTGCTCTCTGGCACTCCGAACAAGACTTCACCCACCGGCGTACATCTCCGGTCATTCCTGGCCAGCAATAATGGCCGGATATTTGCTGCAAGGTCTCTCTGACACCCATATGTCGATTCTCGCCTATGATGTGTCCACTCTGAAGAATGTGAGGACGGTGGGTCTCTGGAACCACCCACTGCTCATGCAGGTTATCTCCCCTCCCAGCTCTCCGATAGAGTAGTTGATTCTTCAGAAAGTACTGTCCCCGTTCTGGTGGCTCAGCACTTCTTTGCAGCTTCCTGTAGCAAGGATGCAACGTAGTATCCTTCCTCTGGGCAGTATGCAATTCTCCTATCTCCTGAGTTGTCGCATAGTGTCTCTGCCTCTTTTTCCTTCCCTTGAGATCCACTGACTACTGTTCCCTTGTGGGCTGGCTGTTTGGGCATCCCCAAAAAGACATATTTCGTGCCAATGATCATTGGAAATAAGGAGTCAGATAATACAGCAGCTGGAATAATGCCCGTGACGTACCTGGATTTAATCTCCACCTTGGCGATTGGCAGCGTCATGGTAACAGCACTCCTCATTGCCGGCTGTATTTCTATGGTCTCCCCTGTAAGTTGGTCTGGGCTTACCTAAGCTGGCGTCCACCACCGCTTCCCCATCCAAACCGGTATCGTAGAGACAAGCAACCTGCTGGCCATTGACTTCAATAAGTTCAACCACAGGTGGTCTCTCTTGGTCCTGAGTGTCTTTCATCTCCTTGACCGTTTCCTTGCCTTCCTCTTTTGATTCCTCGAGGTTGGTTATGCAATTGGCGTGTTTGGCCTTGCATCTGCAGTCCACAGTATTATGTGTTGTCGACTGGCAGTGAGTGCACTCTGTTCCCTTCCTAGGTTTCCCTGTGTCCTTTTTGTTCCTTTCTCCTTCGCCGACCTCAGCCTTGTCTGTGATCACCGATGTAGGAATCACTTTGCATGCTGCGAAGTAAGAACTTTTAGGTTTCGATCTGCAGTCTTTTGTGTTGTGGGAGGCCGCCCTACAAAATGAACACCACTTTTCAGACCACTGTCGTTTCGCTTGAGAATTCGAGGTGCTCTGGTTTCCTACCTTCACCTTCTCTGAACTCTCCTCTGTGTGCTTTATATAAGGTTCCCCTTTTTCTCCTTCCCAGTTTTTAGGTTTCTTTTTCTCTGGTTTCTCCTGACCTTTGGTTTGTGTACTTAGTTCCTCAGTTTCACCATGTACTTCCACGAATCGTTCCGCCAGCTTATTCACCACATCAATCCGTTCCGCCCCTTGTTCTCCCAAGAAGGTTCTGAGAGGTTTCGACATTTGCTTTCGCATTTGGTCTACCACCATCATCTCTTCGAGACTCTCATAATCCCTCTTGAATTCTGCCAAGTCCATCCATTTCTGGAGATAGGATTTCAGCCTCAGACTGTAGGCGGCGAATAGCTCTCCCGGCTCTCGTCTAGACGATCTAAACTTTTTCCGATATGTTTGTGCTGTGACTTCATAATGTTTCATCAAAGCTGCTTTCAATTCCTCGTACTGATTTTCCTGTCCTGGTGGTAGGCGTGTGTAGACCTCGTAGCCCTGAACCACGTAACGACTGGGATACTTTAAGAGCCCATCTGGATCTTTCCAGTCCCATAGCGATTGCCATAGCCTCGAACCGATCCAAAAACTGGAATATCTTTTCTTTACTTTCATCGTAGACTGCTAAAGGAAACTTCATGGCATGGTAACCCTGTCCAGTCATGTGGGTTGCCCCAGGTGAAGATGAACTTTCTTCTGCTGCATCTATTTCACCCTTAGTTTGTGTCTTGAGTTCTAACTCTTTCAAGCGGTATTCATGTTCCATTTCTTGTCTCCTGGCAGTCTGTTCCATTTCCAGTTTCTTGGTCTCCTGTTCCAATTCCAGTCGCTTGGTCTCCTGTTCCAGTTCCAGTCGCTTGGTCTCCTGTTCTAGTTTCTTGGCCTCTTGTTCCATTTCCATTCGTTTGGTCTCCACCTCTATTTTTCTCACTTCCAACTCGGCTTTCCGGTCTTCTCTTTCCCCTTTACGAATCTCTCTCTCTCTTTCTTGTATGTAATCAGTTAGCTCGGTACCAGCTAACCCAATTTCCTCCCCGTTGGCTCTCAGTTCTGCTGTAGTTACTTTAGGAGTTGCCATAGTTACAGCAGATAAGTCAGCAAGTTGAGTAAAGATCCCTCAAGGCAGAAAAGAAGTACTCACTATACAATTATATTCCACCTAGAACCTATATCATTATCTATGTCTATCTAATATTATAAACCTACGACACCCCACCGTACATCACAACCACTCTCTCATCCACAAGAGGAGATATAGGATAAAGACTTATGTAGACGTGTGACCGTGTGACTAGGTATGTAATGTCTTACCACCTATCCACATTCACTCTGTCTGGAACTTTCTCACTGCAAAGTCACCAGCATTAATGAAATGTTTCTACCATATATGTAATGGCACCATATATCCAATGGACGTCCTTCCATTAAAAGTCATCAATATATACTTATATTCCTTCCAATCAGTATGTCCCAACATGTAGGTACTCCGCTATGCCTGTGCCAATATGCAGGTACCTCTCTCTATGCATATGCCTCTTTATGCTTTTAGGTCATATGAGTATTATGTATGTACGTATCCCGCTGCTCCCACCATTTTATGTGCTGTTATTTCCTCGAGAGGAGATTGGAATCAACATGCACATCTTTAACCTGATTATCTGTTGGGATTAGTTACTGACTTTTTGTCTACACTCCTCTCTTCCGTCTTATCATCCATATATCCCTTTCTTTCACTCTCTCTCTAGTTTTCCCTCAACACATACTCCGACAACAGTTCTTTTTAACATTAAATAAAAGATTTATTTATAAAACTATGTCTTGTGTATGGATGGGTATTGTCTGTGTAGTTGCTAGTGTTCTTCTGGTGTGGCTGCTAGATAAGATGTAGATAGATAGTCTTCGTGTCTTTCTCTCGTCTCTTCTCTCGGCTAAAGTACAGGACGATATATAGACACCACAGAACGATCTCACCCTGACGGCTCCGTCTGCTTGCGTCTGTAGATAAATCCGTTCTTTGTAATGAAAATGTTCACCACTGTATCAATGTACTTAACCCGCTCACTATTTGCTGTCCGCTTAAAATGAATGTTCGTTGTTTTCGTATAGCGTTCTTTAATCCATTCTGGAACAACACATCGAGATTCTAAAATGTTCTATTAGTGTTCTGTAAAAGTTCTACACTCGATATTTTGTAATTGATATATGCCCTTGGTACGCACTTTGCTACTCTATGAGATTGAGTCATTTGAGCTTTTCCATTAGCTCATCTGATCTTTATTATTCTTTCTCTGTCGTCCTTAATTCTTCCGGTGAGACTTCTATTCTTTCTTTTCTCCTGCACAAGTGTCGTGCTTTATTACTTTAAAGGGCTTTCTTGTGGGTTATCAACACTGAGTGATCTGGACCACAGCCATCTGTATTCTCTTATTTGATACGTCTCGCACTGGTATGGAAACCTGGTTGAGATACATTTAATAGTGAGATCTGTGTCTGCTTCCTCTTCTCCCCTATGTGAGTGTCTTTTCCTCCAGCCGAAATGAAAAGGCTTCCGAAAAAACCCACTCTGACATAGGATAGAAGATTCACCCAACATCTATACTATTCCTACTAATAGAAAACAATGTTACATGCACTTCACTAATATCTATATTCCTATTCTAAAACTATACTCTAATATACCTTATTTAGGCATCTATGTTCCTTTATAGAATTAATGTAAATCCACGAATCGAAATTTATCCGCATCCAAGCACTTTATCCCATTATAAGGGAGGATATTTCTTTTCATTACAGGACACATAATTCTATCTTCTCGTCCAGTTGGGAATACACACACTAAACTGACAAAGAAAGTGGCTACTCTTTATAGGTCAGTCTATGTCGCATAATCCTTGACATTGCTGGACAAAGCAAATTCAGACTTCATTATCCCTTGTCAGTGGAAAATTTCTGATCTCGAACTTTTCCGTTGTTTAATACAACCAAACCGCATTCTGCTGTCCAGTCTTAGTCGCAAACCTACCTCCAGAACGCAATAGGCTGGTCCATGATACTGTCTGTCTTTGTAGCAACCCCATTTTTCCACTCTACAGGTCACCTGTGTTGTAGTCGACTCTCCCGCCTTGACCTACATACACATGCGCTGGTCAATCCGTTGTTTATATCCTTCTGTTTCATTAACCCTTCTGCTCCCTGGGTGTTCGCTGTATACAGTCGTCGATCTGGGAATCACTAACATTCAGCATTTCACGACATAGGCCCTCTCTTAAGAGATTAGACCGCGTCGAATCTTTCTCACTGTAGGTTTGATTCCCATGATCCACAACCCTAGGCTTCTTCCTCTGGATCTGGATGTCTGGATAAGAAATCTGCTCCTACATTCTCCTTTCCAAGGATGTATTCCACTGTGAAGTCCAGTTGCAGCAACAACGTCCATCACATCCACCGTGCGTTGAGCTTCTGCGAAGTAGCTATTAACATCACGTGTTGATGATATGATTGGATCCTCACATGGCTCATCTCATTATCCAGTAGGCGCTCTAATTGACACCCTACTATACTACTAACGACTGAAACTAGTGTTGGCTCCTCGCTCCTGTACGTTCAGTCGACCTACTTTCGACTTGCGTCAGCGACGGCTCACAATACAAACGGATTGTCCCATCCTGATTGTAACACTGCTTCCATGTCCTCTTGGTTTCCCCCGGCTTTTCCTCTGGGGATGTTCCGCCTCGTCCTCGTCGGACCGAGTCGTCTTTCCCAAACCTCCTGGGCTTTTGCTTCCAGGACCATCTTGGGCGATAGTTGTATCTGGTCAGCCAATCTTTGGTTGGAGTCCTGGGTAATTCTCGCTTTTCCCGACGTTACCCACCCCTTCTGAACTTGGTTACCGGTGAAACTTTCACTCTTGTCCTTTCCCTGACTTGTGATTTCCCTCCTCCTGTCGTTGGGTAAATCTGACCTATCACGTACTGTCCCATAGGCCCTCCTATGTTGTACTGGCGATCTCTGGTCTTCGTCTGGACTGGTAACCTTTGTCCTAATGGCTGCCATCACCATAAAGTGCGAAGCTTTGCTCCCGGATCTCTCCTCATATTTCCTAATGAGATGTCTAGGGAGATTTTTCTTCTCTTCCCCGATCCGTATTTTGTAGATGTTCTTGGACACCACCTTTTCCACAGGATAAGGTCCTTTCCATCCTACTTGGAGTATATTGGTCTCTGCTGGACTCCACACTTCCACTTTGTCTTCCACGTTAAGAGCTAGTTTCCTCTTAATTCGCTTGTTGGGTGGTGCTCTCTGGCACTCCGAACAAGACTTCACCCACCGGCGTACATCTCCGGTCATTCCTGGCCAGCAATAATGGCCGGATATTTGCTGCAAGGTCTCTCTGACACCCATATGTCGATTCTCGCTTATGATGTGTCCACTCTGAAGAATATGAGGACGGTGGGTCTCTGGAACCACCCACTGCTCATGCAGGTTATCTCCCCTCCCAGCTCTCCGATAGAGTAGTTGATTCTTCAGAAAGTACTGTCCCCGTTCTGGTGGCTCAGCACTTCTTTGCAGCTTCCTGTAGCAAGGATGCAACGTAGTATCCTTCCTCTGGGCAGTATGCAATTCTCCTATCTCCTGAGTTGTCGCATAGTGTCTCTGCCTCTTTTTCCTTCCCTTGAGATCCACTGACTACTGTTCCCTTGTGGGCTGGCTGTTTGGGCATCCCCAAAAAGACATATTTCGTGCCAATGATCATTGGAAATAAGGAGTCAGATAATACAGCAGCTGGAATAATGCCCGTGACGTACCTGGATTTAATCTCCACCTTGGCGATTGGCAGCGTCATGGTAACAGCACTCCTCATTGCCGGCTGTATTTCTATGGTCTCCCCTGTAAGTTGGTCTGGGCTTACTAAGCTGGCGTCCACCACCGCTTCCCCATCCAAACCGGTATCGTAGAGACAAGCAACCTGCTGGCCATTGACTTCAATAAGTTCAACCACAGGTGGTCTCTCTTGGTCCTGAGTGTCTTTCATCTCCTTGACCGTTTCCTTGCCTTCCTCTTTTGATTCCTCGAGGTTGGTTATGCAATTGGCGTGTTTGGCCTTGCATCTGCAGTCCACAGTATTATGTGTTGTCGACTGGCAGTGAGTGCACTCTGTTCCCTTCCTAGGTTTCCCTGTGTCCTTTTTGTTCCTTTCTCCTTCGCCGACCTCAGCCTTGTCTGTGATCACCGATGTAGGAATCACTTTGCATGCTGCGAAGTAAGAACTTTTAGGTTTCGATCTGCAGTCTTTTGTGTTGTGGGAGGCCGCCCTACAAAATGAACACCACTTTTCAGACCACTGTCGTTTCGCTTGAGAATTCGAGGTGCTCTGGTTTCCTACCTTCACCTTCTCTGAACTCTCCTCTGTGTGCTTTATATAAGGTTCCCCTTTTTCTCCTTCCCAGTTTTTAGGTTTCTTTTTCTCTGTTTTCTCCTGACCTTTGGTTTGTGTACTTAGTTCCTCAGTTTCACCATGTACTTCCACGAATCGTTCCGCCAGCTTATTCACCACATCAATCCGTTCCGCCCCTTGTTCTCCCAAGAAGGTTCTGAGAGGTTTCGACATTTGCTTTCGCATTTGGTCTACCACCATCATCTCTTCGAGACTCTCATAATCCCTCTTGAATTCTGCCAAGTCCATCCATTTCTGGAGATAGGATTTCAGCCTCAGACTGTAGGCGGCGAATAGCTTCTCCCGGCTCTCGTCTAGACGATCTAAACTTTTTCCGATATGTTTGTGCTGTGACTTCATAATGTTTCATCAAAGCTGCTTTCAATTCCTCATACTGATTTTCCTGTCCTGGTGGTAGGCGTGTGTAGACCTCGTAGCCCTGAACCACGTAACGACTGGGATACTTTAAGAGCCCATCTGGATCTTTCCAGTCCCATAGCGATTGCCATAGCCTCGAACCGATCCAAAAACTGGAATATCTTTTCTTTACTTTCATCGTAGACTGCTAAAGGAAACTTCATGGCATGGTAACCCTGTCCAGTCATGTGGGTTGCCCCAGGTGAAGATGAACTTCCTTCTGCTGCATCTATTTCACCCTTAGTTTGTGTCTTGAGTTCTAACTCTTTCAAGCGGTATTCATGTTCCATTTCTTGTCTCCTGGCAGTCTGTTCCATTTCCAGTTTCTTGGTCTCCTGTTCCAATTCCAGTCGCTTGGTCTCCTGTTCCAGTTCCAGTCGCTTGGTCTCCTGTTCTAGTTTCTTGGCCTCTTGTTCCATTTCCATTCGTTTGGTCTCCACCTCTATTTTTCTCACTTCCAACTCGGCTTTCCGGTCTTCTCTTTCCCCTTTACGAATCTCTCTCTCTCTCTTTCTTGTATGTAATCAGTTAGCTCGGTACCAGCTAACCCAATTTCCTCCCCGTTGGCTCTCAGTTCTGCTGTAGTTACTTTAGGAGTTGCCATAGTTACAGCAGATAAGTCAGCAAGTTGAGTAAAGATCCCTCAAGGCAGAAAAGAAGTACTCACTATACAATTATATTCCACCTAGAACCTATATCATTATCTATGTCTATCTAATATTATAAACCTACGACACCCCACCGTACATCACAACCACTCTCTCATCCACAAGAGGAGATATAGGATAAAGACTTATGTAGACGTGTGACCGTGTGACTAGGTATGTAATGTCTTACCACCTATCCACATTCACTCTGTCTGGAACTTTCTCACTGCAAAGTCACCAGCATTAATGAAATGTTTCTACCATATATGTAATGGCACCATATATCCAATGGACGTCCTTCCATTAAAAGTCATCAATATATACTTATATTCCTTCCAATCAGTATGTCCCAACATGTAGGTACTCCGCTATGCCTGTGCCAATATGCAGGTACCTCTCTCTATGCATATGCCTCTTTATGCTTTTAGGTCATATGAGTATTATGTATGTACGTATCCCGCTGCTCCCACCATTTTATGTGCTGTTATTTCCTCGAGAGGAGATTGGAATCAACATGCACATCTTTAACCTGATTATCTGTTGGGATTAGTTACTGACTTTTTGTCTACACTCCTCTCTTCCGTCTTATCATCCATATATCCCTTTCTTTCACTCTCTCTCTAGTTTTCCCTCAACACATACTCCGACAACAGTTCTTTTTAACATTAAATAAAAGATTTATTTATAAAACTATGTCTTGTGTATGGATGGGTATTGTCTGTGTAGTTGCTAGTGTTCTTCTGGTGTGGCTGCTAGATAAGATGTAGATAGATAGTCTTCGTGTCTTTCTCTCGTCTCTTCTCTCGGCTAAAGTACAGGACGATATATAGACACCACAGAACGATCTCACCCTGACGGCTCCGTCTGCTTGAGTCTGTAGATAAATCCGTTCTTTGTAATGAAAATGTTCACCACTGTATCAATGTACTTAACCCGCTCACTATTTGCTGTCCGCTTAAAATGAATGTTCGTTGTTTTCGTATAGCGTTCTTTAATCCATTCTGGAACAACACATCGAGATTCTAGAATGTTCTATTAGTGTTCTGTAAAAGTTCTACACTCGATATTTTGTAATTGATATATGCCCTTGGTACGCACTTTGCTACTCTATGAGATTGAGTCATTTGAGCTTTTCCATTAGCTCATCTGATCTTTATTATTCTTTCTCTGTCGTCCTTAATTCTTCCGGTGAGACTTCTATTCTTTCTTTTCTCCTGCACAAGTGTCGTGCTTTATTACTTTAAAGGGCTTTCTTGTGGGTTATCAACACTGAGTGATCTGGACCACAGCCATCTGTATTCTCTTATTTGATACGTCTCGCACTGGTATGGAAACCTGGTTGAGATACATTTAATAGTGAGATCTGTGTCTGCTTCCTCTTCTCCCCTATGTGAGTGTCTTTTCCTCCAGCCGAAATGAAAAGGCTTCCGAAAAAACCCACTCTGACATAGGATAGAAGATTCACCCAACATCTATACTATTCCTACTAATAGAAAACAATGTTAAATGCACTTCACTAATATCTATATTCCTATTCTAAAACTATACTCTAATATACCTTATTTAGGCATCTATGTTCCTTTATAGAATTAATGTAAATCCACGAATCGAAATTTATCCGCATCCAAGCACTTTATCCCATTATAAGGGAGGATATTTCTTTTCATTACAGGACACATAATTCTATCTTCTCGTCCAGTTGGGAATACACACACTAAACTGACAAAGAAAGTGGCTACTCTTTATAGGTCAGTCTATGTCGCATAATCCTTGACATTGCTGGACAAAGCAAATTCAGACTTCATTATCCCTTGTCAGTGGAAAATTTCTGATCTCGAACTTTTCCGTTGTTTAATACAACCAAACCGCATTCTGCTGTCCAGTCTTAGTCGCAAACCTACCTCCAGAACGCAATAGGCTGGTCCATGATACTGTCTGTCTTTGTAGCAACCCCATTTTTCCACTCTACAGGTCACCTGTGTTGTAGTCGACTCTCCCGCCTTGACCTACATACACATGCGCTGGTCAATCCGTTGTTTATATCCTTCTGTTTCATTAACCCTTCTGCTCCCTGGGTGTTCGCTGTATACAGTCGTCGATCTGGGAATCACTAACATTCAGCATTTCACGACAATCCACCACAAGTTACAGCGGCCAGCTCTGATGGTGCTGGGGCAAAAAGACCGTGAAGACTTTGCCTCCGCCACCACCTGCCACATCTGTAAAGAGCCGTTGGAGGAGGACAAGGTGAGAGACCACTGCCATATTACGGGCAAATACCGGGGCGCAGCCCACAATGTCTGTAATCTGGCATGGCGCATCAATAGAGACAAGCTGAGGATACCCGTAGTCTTTCACAATCTCAGAGGATACGACTCCCACATCATCATGCAAGCGGCTGGCCGTCTGGACTGGGGAAAAAGAACAGTCTACAAGAAGAAGAAAAATGGCCAATGGCAAACCAAACAAGTAGACAACACAACAATCACCTGCATACCAAACACCATAGAGAAGTACGCCTCCTTCACCATCGGACAGCTGCAATTCATTGACAGCCTACAGTTCATGAATAGCTCTCTAGACACCCTGGTAGGGAACCTCAGCGAGCTGACACACTGTGGCAAATCAATGGCTCTGACACGTAGAGGCAACAACATAATCTCAAGATGTGAGACGTGCAACACTGAGAAGCACACCCCATGGGCTGTCTTAATGAGCAAGTTCAGAACCACGCTAAGCCAGAGCCAGTCACACCTCCTTCTCCGTAAGGGTGTATACCCCTACGAATATATGGACAGCTTCGAGCGCTTTGCAGAGGACCGCCTGCCACCCAAAGAGGCATTCTACAGCAAGCTCACCCGAGAAGGAATCAGTGACTCTGATTATGCCCACGCCCAGAAAGTGTGGCAGGAGCTCGATTGCAAAACACTCGGAGGCTACCATGACCTATACCTGAAAACAGACGTCGGTCTGTTGGCTGATATGTTCGAGGCATTCCGAGACACCTGCATGGAGGTATATCAACTCGACCCAGCCCACTACATCAGTGCACCTGGCCTGGCATGGGACGCACTCCTAAAAAAGACGAAGGTGCAACTCGAGCTCCTAACCGACTTGGACATGCACCTCCTCTTTGAGAAGGGTCTCCGTGGGGGTGTGGCCATGGTCTCCAAGCGGTATGCTAAGGCCAACAACCCCAAGACTTCAGACTATGACCCCACAACACCCAATTCATGGATAATGTACCTCGATGCAAATAACCTGTATGGATGGGCCATGATGGAATACCTCCCCACCGGCGGGTTCCAATGGGCCAATCCAACTCTCGAGGAGGTACTCAACACCCCCGACAACGCCCCTGAGGGATGGCTTGTTGAGGTTGACATGAAGTACCCAGCACATCTACATGAAGCCCACAGCGACTATCCACTAGCTCCAGAAACCATGACCGTCCCCGAGGCCTGGTTGAGCAGCTATCAGCGCGAGCTCCAGAACAAACTGGGGGGTAAGTTCACGGAGCAAACAAAGCTGGTACCTCACCTCCACAACAAGGAGCGATACGTCGTCCACTACCGCAATCTCAAACTCTATCACAGCCTCGGTCTAGAGGTCACCCAGATCCACCGAGCCATCAAGTTCAATCAGTCCCAATGGATGAAGCCCTACATAGAGATGAACACCTCTCTACGAGCCCAAGCCAAATCGGAATTTGAGAAGGACTTCTTCAAGCTGATGAACAATGCCGTCTTCGGGAAGAGTATGGAGAATGTTCGCAAGCGTATCAGAGTCAACCTTGTCAGAGGCGCCGAGACTGATCGACTCCGAAAATTAATCGCCAGCCCCAACTACGAATCGTGTAGAATCTTCAACGGTGGACTGGTGGCGGTGCACAGCATCAAGAACAAGGTCCAGCTGAATAAACCCGTCTATTGTGGGCAGGCCATCCTGGACCTATCCAAGCATCTCATGTACGACTTCTGGTACAACCGGCTTAAACCCCAATACGGTAAAAGACTCCAGCTCTGCTACACAGATACTGACTCCCTTCTACTTCAGGTGGAGACTGAGGATGTGTACGCAGACATGAAGGCCCACCCTGACTGGTACGACTTCTCTGATTATCCGCGTGACCACCCCAACCATTCGACTGCGAATAAAAAGGTGGTCGGCAAATTCAAAGACGAGTGCAATGGTCGTTCGATAGCCGAGTTCGTCGGTCTCAGACCAAAGATGTACTCAATCCTAGAGGAGGCCACCAACATCAAGAAAGCCAAAGGAGTGGCTCGGACAGTTGTGAAGAAGGACCTCAGACACGAACACTACAAGGACAGTCTGTTCAGCCAGCGTGAATACAAACACACACAGGTTGCCATCCGAAGCAAGGGCCACCAGATAGGAGTTTATGAGATGAACAAAACATCTCTGAGCCCCATGGACACGAAAAAGTGGATTTGTGCTGATGGTATCAACACTAGGGCCTACGGTTTCCTAGAATCCTGCTAGGGGGTAGCTGTGTGTCTGGAGGAGCAATGAGCAGCTCCTCGCGCACAAAACCACGAGCCGGCCCATCCACCAGGTAGTAAAGAGTGGGCTGTCCCTCTTGCTGGGTGATATGACTAATCCTGTGCAAGGTCAGCGACCATGTAGGATCAGTGGCCCGACGCAGGCCCCCTTCAAGCTCGCCCGCCGAATAGAGATACCTGACCTGCGAGTCGGCTGGAATCACCGGTTCCTTACGCCCGATAGCGCGGCGGGCTGGCGCGGCTGGAGCGTGGGAGACGGACGAATCCTTAATTCGCCTCAGCCGGCTTCCTACCAGTCAAACGAGTCACCTCATTATTGATCGCAGCGACTACCTGGGGCAGAGCTCTCACCCATTCGACCGACCGTTCATCTGAGCCTCGGGCAGCGAGCAACAACTCCTGGGCATATTGGGCCCCGAACAGTCTCTCTGCCAGAGTGCGATTGAACCGCTCGACAATAGCCTGCTGACGATGGTTCCCAGCCTGCCCACGGACGTACCTGTGTCTTATGCTTAGCCACCAGCTGACTGACAGGCACCCATAAACTCCCGCCCGGGGTCAATCTGTAAAAGATTAGGCCACCTGAGCGGCCCGCGTTTATAGATCCGTCCAAGCGCTGATGCGACCGCGTCGCTACTCTTGTCTGTTAGCGGCTCAGCCTCCTTATAGCGCGAGGCAACATCGACCACCGTCAAGGCATACCTATAGGTCCTGGCCGTGCGGCCAGAACCAACGCGATCATGTGGGAGAAACAAAAGATCTGCTTGATGGACAGCATTCGGTGTGGACTCGGCGATGTGGGGTCGTGGAATATAGCGAGGCCGCGGCAGGTAGATTTGCCAGATAGCCTGCTTCTGAAGCCACTCCCTAGCCTCAGTCTCACTGACCTTAGCCGCAGCAGCCAACTTTTTCACAGCTGAATGTCCTTTCCAATAACCTTGCGGGCTGTAGTAAACACGCTCCATTATTGTAAGACCATATCACATATCTCTATAACAGCCATCCCAAGAGGGAGCCCAAGACGGGGATGTCCTTGATTGGTGACTTGGGTCCAAAGATGATTCCTTTCCCACTAACAATCTGACTCTTCCTTCCACCACACACAATGCAGGTGCCACGCTTAACCGACCGACCATTCTTCATCTTGCTAATCGTCCCACCCTTAGTGGGGGTCTGTCTCTTACACCGAAAACAATACATATTGATATACTACAGATGTCTATATATTCAAAACGAGGGCGCACCCATACCAAAGCGGCTCTTGGCAGACATCAGGGCCGAGACTATGCGGGCATCGCGACTCTCCCAGTCGGGGGCAGATGCTGCAATATTTTCAGCCGCCGCGGCTAGGACATCATCAGCAACGTTGCGGTTAGCTGTATCGCTATGAGCCGCATAAGCAATGTCGTGAGCCTTGCAGGCGCGGTCGAGTGTGTTGACCCCCTCATAGCCTTGGGCCATCCGCTTATCTAGTTTAGTGAAAGGGCCGCAGTAGCTATATTTCCCTGTATTCTGGAACGAGCCTCCAGGAACATCCTCAGAGCTGACGCCCTCAGGCAGCCTCATATGCAGCTCAGGCAAAGGCAACATATTCAGTGCTTTGTTGAGGAGCCCCATACCAACAATCTGGCTCTTCTTAGCACCACAAACTTCACAGAGGCCGCGCCTGGTTATTCGACGATTTTTCAGCACAACCTCCGACTCCTCCAGCGTAGGAGTCTGCTTCTTACAGCGCAGGCAATACATATTGAAGATATTGCAAATATGTATATATTTAAAATGGAGATAACCAACTTCGACCTTGAGGACAAAGCCCGCCACCACCACCACTGGCTGCTGCCGGACACCGTTCGTTGTGTTGTGTGCGGGCCATCGGGGTGCGGAAAAACAAACATGATGCTCAACCTACTACTGAAGCCGGGCTACCTAAACTATGACCGACTGCACCTGTACTCGAAGTCTTTGGGACAGGACAAGTACCAGTTCCTCCAGGATTGGGCCGAGTCTGTCGGGGAGGTTGCGGGGCAAAATATTGCCTCCTGTCATAGCTCAGCCGAAGACATCATCCCCGTTGAGGACCTGAACCCTGAAGAGAGAGCTGTCATGGTCTTTGACGATGTCATGCTGGAGAAGCAGGGACCGATCGAGAAGTACTTCTGCCAGGGCCGGCACGGCGGTGCCGACACATTCTACCTAACCCAGAGCTTCTTCAGAATTCCCAAGCAGGCCATCCGTGACAATGCCAATCTATTGGTGATCTTCAACCAAGACACGAAGAACCTGCGCGCCATCCATGACTCCTATGTTGGTGGTGATATGCCCTTTGATGAATTCAGGGAGTTCTTCACAGAGTGTACTAGCAAACCTTACGGTTTCGCAGTAATCGACCTGACCAGCAAGGCCCACGATGGTAAATACCGATGTGGGATTCGATCGGTTCTATATCCCAAAGTCTTCTATTTAAATATATGTTATTGATGATAGCGACAACATGTGGGCTGATGTGACTAACCAAGCAAAGCGTAACGCTTTTGTGAAGGAATATCTAGCGCGTCGGGACCGCCTGAAGCAGCGGTTTCTGGCGGAGAGGGTGGGGGAAGCAGATTTACAACAGGAGGCAGCCAAACTCTTCACACCAATTACTAAAACTGTAGCAGATAGGTCAGCGCAACAAACGGGGGCAATAAGCCAAATCATCAAAGCTCAGACCGGTGAGTTGGCTAAAATAGCCGACAAACAAACCAGTGCATTGGCTATACGAACAAACAAACAAGCTAACGAGCTAGCTCAGGCCATTGTGGCGTTGAACAGGGCCATTGAGGACAGAGCCAGAGCCCTGGAGGAGGCCAGAGCAGAGGAGGTCAGAGCAGAGGAGGCCATAGCCCCAGAAGCTTCTCCAGAAGCTATTATAATTGACATGGATCAGGGCATAGATGAGGACATTCTTAACAAATTCGGCTTCCCAAAGCCTAGCGCACTCATCAACACACCAGATGCAGACATTCAAAAACTTCTTAACAAGTCCGCAAAACTTAATTCACACACGCTCGGGGGGAGGAAGAAGAGGAGGGGCATCACTCAGGAGGAAATTGGAGATTTAGATTATGAGATTGAGAACATACAACTATTTAGGGACCGTCTTAAACTTATATTACATAAACGACAAGGAGTTATTGTTCGTGGGCAAGGGCTGAAACTCCGAGGGAGCAAATTCGGCACCCTAACTATTGATCCCGCAGCTCTGGCTGCGGGCCGGTTGCAAGCTTTTGATGGGGACACCCTAGTATTGTCGGCTCCAGCCGATGAGACGCTGTACGATCTCCTAACCAAGCGGTTCGTCAAAACAAGACAATACACCCCACAGGCTATTGAGACATTTAGCCGGCTGGCCCAACTTGCCAAAATACCAGTCTATAGCAAAAAAGGGAAAAAATACGGACTAATCCGAGGTAGTGGTGTATTATACTACAACGACCCTAACACTCTGGTGGAGCGTCTAGCCTTGTTAGTGGCCTCAAAGGAGGCGGGGAATACAGGTGTTGACACAGAAATATCTGCGATACTGGATGAGCTTATGCGTAGTGGAGTGATCTCTACGGAGCAGGCCATCAAGTTGAACAGAAGAATCTTTGTTCATTAAACATGGAGCTTCAAGTGTTGAAGGACATCCGCGACCGGCTCGCAGCGATGGAGGTGCGACTCGCACCGAAGGAGAATATATCCCTGGTGGTAACGTCGGATAAAAGCGACTGGACAACCTACTACTCCCCAGCGCTGTACCTTGACCCCCAGAAGTCATACGAGCTGGCCTTGCTGAATCTAGAGACCTACAACTCCATCAGCAATGTTAACTCCACCAACAATACTTTTGTCTACCGTGTGGGGAAGAAGGAGTGGAAAACTATCACTATAGAAGAGGGGGCTTATGAGCTCGCCCAGATCAATAGAGAGATTCAAAGAAAGATGGAGGAGGCCAAGGATTGGGATGAGAAGGCTGAGGAGAAGTATTACATCGCCATAGGACCCAACCCTTCAACCCTTCGGGCTTTTGTAAAGATAACCAGCCCCGACTATGAGGTTGATATGGGTGCTTCAACTTTGCGCAAAATCCTGGGGTTCGACCCACAAATACTGACTAAGGGCTATAAAGAAGGGGAGAAACCAATAGACATCTTCCACGTGAATAGCATTCTAGTCAATTGCAATGTGGTGAGTGGGTCTTACCTCGGTGGGGGATCCCACCCCACCATCTACTCATTCTTCCCCAACGTGTGCCCTGGCTATAAGATCTTAGAGTCTCCCAGAACTGCTGTCTACCTCCCCATCTCCCAAGCTGGTAGTATACACGGCATACGCGTCTGGTTGACTGACCAAGACGGCGCACAATTAAACTTTAGAGGTGAGCAAATAACTATAAGGCTACATATTCGCAGTGTGTAACCATGTATGTTTTCCCAAGACGTCGGAGACGGGTAGGTGGGGGGGATGTTCGATTGGTTGGGCTCGGCAGCTCGGGCGGTTGGAAGTCTGGTCTCTTCAGGTGCTAAGGCGATACCCAGCGCTGTCAGTAAAGTTGCCAAATTTGTTGGCAGCCCCTTAGTTAGGAATGTGGCCAAGACGACGGAGTCTGTGGCCTCCGCAGGCGCGGCTGCCAAGAAGCTGGTGGACGCGCTCAAGCCTTTGCCACCCCAGCTGAAGAGGGAACTCACAGCTAAGAGCGCTGAGGTTTTAAAGCAGCTCGCTGTCCAGCCCACTGTCCAGCCCGATGTCCTGCCCAGTCTGGAGGCGTTGGATATCGCCAGCCGGGGAGGAGGTTTCAAGACAATTAGAGATAAGTCTAGACGTTTATAATATCACCATGGACGAGCAACGCACATCCATGCTTGAAATTTCCGAGCCTGTGCATGTTGATGAGGGTATTGAATCCTTTGAGTATCGGGAGTATGAGTCGCAGAACCCAGCTGCCCTCAACCAGAATAACACCATCCAAATTGATATACATGCTCAGGATGCCTTCACACTCCCCTCCAAGAGCTATCTTCTAGTAGAAGGCAAGCTCAGATCGTTTCGAGAGGAACACTATGACGCGGAACACTCAGGCGGCTTTGGTTAACAATGCTGTTGCGTTCATGTTTGGTAAAATACGTTACCAACTTAACAACAACACCATCGATGATGTGTCATATCCGGGGCAGGCCACCACCATGATGACTCTTCTGTCGTGTGGGGAGGACTTTGCTTGGGGCGAAGGCCTCAATATGGGTTGGTATAAGGACTCTGATGTGGGGGCTGCTGCGGCGGGGAATTCCGGTTGGGAAAGGCGGCGGCTTATCATGATGGGTAAACCTACAACTCCGGGCAACTTCAGTTTCTGTGTTCCACTCAAATATTTCTTTGGGTTTTGCAATGATTACTGAGAAGGTGCTTTATGGTGTGAAGCAGTCCCTACTGTTAGATCGTCAGAGTGATGCCCATACCATCCATCGTGCGGCGGCGGTGCCTGAGGGCAAAATCGAACTGTCCAAGATCGCCTGGATGATGCCTCATGTTATACCCTCTCTGAGCTATATGAGCTCGCTCATGACCTTGATAGAGAATAAGGTTAGGGTGCCTGTGGCTTTCCGCGCCTTACAGTGTGATAGCTTGGCGGTGCCGCAGGCCACATCCTTCACCTGGCAGTTGGGGGTTAAATCACAAACAGAGAAACCTCGGTGGATCCTCGTGGCTTTTCAAACAGGTCGTGAAAATGACCAGGTGAAGAACAGTGCCGTATTTGATCATGTGAAGGTGAAGAATATTCACGCCCTGATCAACAGCGCGCGCTATCCACTAGTGGATATGAACATCGACTTCGCAGAGTACAAAACCTCTCGGGCTTACAAAGCTTTTGCCGACTTCAAGGAGGCGTTCTATGGTATTACAGCTCGGGAGTCGTCCAACTTGGTGAGTCCTATGGATTTCGTGGCGCTCTACCCCATACATGTTATTGATATGCGCGCCCAGTCTGAAGCCATTAAGAATGCTGTTCAAGCTATCACCCTCAAGGTGGTATTTGACGCCGCTGTGCCTGCAGACACCAAGGCTTTCGCTGTGGTCATTGCAGATAAGTCTCTGTTCTTAGAATCTGACGGCAGGAAGTTTACTACAGTCTTGAATTAAACACTAGAGATATAGTGAAATGACTATGGCGCTGGTATCATATGGGCTGAGCCTCTCTCCGGGGCAGAAAGAGACGTTGGTCAAGGCGGCGAAAGACGGCACTGGTGCCACCCTACGCCTGGGTGTGGGGCAGCTGCACGGTGCTGATAAAGTCGGCCTGACCCAGCGTCAGATTAACCACATTAAGAAGAATGTGGCGGTGGGTTCTGGGGCTGAGCTGGTCTTCTCGAAGAGCCAGATCAAAAAGATGGTGAAGGTGGGTGGGTTTTTCCCCGCCTTGGGGGCTGTGATCCCTCTCTTGGCTAAGGCGCTCCCCTGGTTGGGTGGCTTGGGGGGCTTGATGGGTGGAGCTGCTGGTGTGGCACAGGCAGTTGATCAGGCTCGTCATAACCGGGCGATGGAGGGTCGGGGTTTTGGGGATGACCTTCTGGGTAGGGTGATGCGTGAAGTGGGTGGTGTGTCTCGCAGTATTGAGCAGTTTGGCCGCCCGAGGAAGGGTCAGGGTTTAGGGGAGGATGTTATGAAGTTGGCACTGGCCGGGCGGCCTCAGCTGGGGGGTTTAGGAGAGGATATTTTGAAGTTGGTGTTGGCCAACCAACCTGGTCTTAGGGACATGCTTGGGGTGGGGGGTAAGGGTGTGTACCTGGCTAGAGGTGGTAAGGGGATGAAAAAAAAGAAGCATTAAGCAACTTTGATATTGAGAAGGTGGCTAAGGATATACCCCACTTCCGCGGTGTGTTTATGCGCGATGGTCTTCCCGCAGCTCTACACAGTCCGGAATGTGGGATTGTCAATCTAGACTCATCAGAGGGTGAGGGGACCCACTGGGTGGCTTATTACAGGGCGGGGCCTATGGCGGTTTACTTCGATAGTTTCGGGCTTGACCCACCCCAGGAGATCCTGGATTATCTAGGGTGTCCCGTGCGCACCCAAACTTTTCAGTTGCAGAGAGCAGACGATGTGATCTGTGGTCATTTATGTCTTCATGTGCTTCGTGGGCTGGCGGGCGGGCAGCAATTTGAAGACATAATACTGCGTATGGTATAGACCATGTCTGTTGGAAAGTGCAATGGAGGTACAGTTGTCCAGCTCAGCCGAGCTGGGCTCGTGAGCAAGTATGGGGACACTATGCAAGGTACACTATCCATGGGTGGGTTTCGCCTCACTAATGTGGGGGAGCCTTCGGGACCTAGTGATGCCGCTACGCGTGGTTTTACGGAGCGGCTCTCTAAACGTGGAACGCTGACAGAGGAACTAAATATGGGCACCCATAGAATCACCAATGTCGCTGAACCGGTGGGGGAGCAAGATGTGGCCACTAAAAAATATGTTGATGCGCAACATAGGGCTGCGCTGATAGATGAACAGACTAGAGTTAAGGGGTACTGGACCAATACAAAAAATTATTTGGAAGGTCGATTCGGTGCCTCTGACTGGCCGTTGTGGTTTGTGGTACAAAATCCCTATCTTGGGTGGTCAAATAATAAACCCATTTACCTTTCAAATATGGGAGTACTGCCATGCATACTTAACTTCGCTGATGGGGTATATGTAGGCTATGATGAGCAGGTCAGTTCTACCTTAAAGGTGATGATAAGGTTTACACCCTTAGTTTGGTGGTGAACAGCCAGCCCAGGCCTGAATACATCGATCGTCCCTATCCCAGGGAGCAAACTATATATCAAGCTCCTTCTTAAGGGATGGGCCTTTTACAAATTGGGGTGATGTTATGCCAGGCCTTCAAGTAAAATCTCTGGCTCGCGAGGCGGTGGGTTGGGTTATTATTACTTTCGGTGGAAAAGTGGAAGTTACTGATGACCGAATTGCAGTAAACATACTTAAGGATGCTAGGGGTGTTGATACCATCAATTTGAGAGAAGTTAAGGTTTCGCCGTGGATTCATCTTATAAAACTTTTGTATACCAACAACCCTGTCACTGATGAGGATTCAAAACGTATAACCACGAATTGAATATATAGGTGCACTACTATACAATGGCGCCCGACCAGACCTTTCGTCTTCAAGAGATCACTAGACTACAGAAGAGTTTGGAGGCTGAGCATGAAAAACGGTCTCTGTTGTATAAGAAGTACCACCAGGTTGTGAATGTCTTGGATGGGATTGATACAGCACTGCTTACGGTGAGTGTGGGACTTCTGTCAACCGCCATTGCTGTCCCAGTCGTCTTTGGCCTAGAGATAGGTGCTCTCGTATGTGGGCTATTGGGGGCGGCCGGCAAGTTGGTGACCCGCAGATGCGCACTTAAAGCCAAGAAGCATGACGAAATCAGGATTTTGGTTGAATCGAAACTTTCAATAATCTCCGATCTTGTCTCGGCGGCCTTGCAGGACCAGGAAATTTCTGATGCGGAATTTAAATTAATTCTGAATGAATCAGTGAAATTTCGACAACAGCAGGCTGAAATTCGGCGCAAAGTTTCTGCCGACTTGCACCAGAAAAAAGAGCTTACTGACTTCACCCCACCAGCCAGAAGCCCGCCTGCTAAATAGCCCGCTAGATAGCGCGCTCTTTTTTCATAGCCTCTTTCACCTCGATGAATTTCTCCAAGGGGTCGTCTACTGGCAAATCTCTTGTCAGAGCCACATAGCGCTCAGCTAGTTCACTATCACAAGTGTGGCACATATCGAATGGTTGCTGTACTACCGTATTACAGATAGTGCACCCAAACACATTCCTACCCTTTTTAAGTAGTTGGAGGTGTTTGTAGCAGAACTCGCCGCGGCACCTGCGATCGCACCGGATCGAGGCCCCTTCTTGCACAAGCCACTTACAATTCTTCATTTTAAGTTTGAGTCGCTAGTCTCTAATTCTGAACTCCGCTCTGGGCCGCGCAATTTTCTTAGCGAGAAAAAATTGTCCCGCTCGCGCGGCTCATAAAACTTGTCACGCAGAAACAAAACGATCACGCTTGCTCCGTTCAGTCACGCTACATCCGGCGTGATCGTTTTAAGCGGAAGTGTGTTGACTGGCGCGCAAGTTTGGATTTATCCAGAGCGAAAAGGGTGCTGTGTATGTTGCAGAACCATACATCGTGCAGCCACCGATACATCGCTGCTCCACGGTTCACTATCCCAGTCAGCTTCAAATTGACAGGCTAGACATTCACCCGTTCTGCACATCCTCCTCAGCGATTGTTTCCAAACAGTCTGGTGGAACTCCTAAGGACCTCCAACCCCAAGGAGTATGAATGATTATAGTTCCCCCACTTATTCTTCTGCCTTGGCGTCGGATGATCCGGAGATGATAGTCGCAAAAGCGTCGTCTTGAGGGCTTTCCACAAAATGTTGTGGGACTCTTGAACCATTGGCAAGTAGGCATGTCTCTGAAACACAATCCAGTTTCATACCTCTATATGGAAGCAGCTTGATGTTGGTCTTCCTCTCAAACTTCCAAATCATCCTATGGAAGACGTCTAGCGTACAACGCTCACACATCTCATAAGGGCGCTTAACCCCCCTCTCACAGAATATACACTCTTCTATGGTCACACCCCGCTTCGCTTGTGCATTGTGCCTTGAACAGAAAAGACCAACGCAAGGCCGACCGCAGCGCAGCTCTGTGCCGAGTTTGAGCCACTCACAACCATTCATCTTGATATACCCTGGGAGGTTGTAGCTCTAATTCACTTGCGGTGGTGCATTATAATACGACGACCTCCCCTGCGCGACTCTTCAAATCTTTGGTAGTTGCACCAAACCCCTGGGGGGTGGTAGTGGGTCCACTCTCCATCCGTATTCCTCCAACAGTACATACGCTGTCGTGTTGGATTCGCTTTTAGCCACTGATGTGTGTCCATGGTGTGTACCTCATACATACTATATCTCTAAGTAGCGCTCCGAGAGGATGGCGCCCCGGGGCCTAGGGGGGTGGGGCCCCGGGGGGTTGGAGCCCTAGAGGGGCTGTTGTTTTGGTGCTCCTGTGGTGCCCTTTTGGCCCCAAACCGCTTGGTGTGCGCCCCGGGGCGGAGCCCCGGGGGTTGGATCCCTAGGGGGCTGTTGTTTTGGTGCTCCTATGGTGCCCCGACCCTTTTGGCCCCAAACCGCTAATTGACATCTACTCCAACTGATGCCAATGACCGGATCTTGGATGTTTCCATGTGACCTTATGCATCTCTTTTGTTTTAAAAAAGGAGTTTGTAATACATAGGTCATTTCTAGTGCAATGCTCCAGCAGCCTTTGCCCATTATCATTCATGCGACCGATGTTGTATTTTCCAAGGCACACTGGCCATGAACTCGAGTCCTTGCCCACACAAACATTGAAATCACCGAGCATATAAATGTAGTCGGATTTTGGAACTGCCTTGATCGCAGAGTCTAGCTGCTCATAGAACATATCTTTCACATCATCAGAGGAAGTGAGTGTCGGTGCATATGCAGTGAGAATGGTGGCAAATCCACAAGAGGTTGCCAAGCGCAGTGATAATAATCTTTCATTACCTCCAGCTGGGATATCAATCATTCCCAGTAGCGAATTCTTCACTGCAAAGCCCACACCGTGTTGCCTTTTTTCTGCCTGCCCTCTTCCCTTCCAAAAAAAGGTGTAATTGTGTTCCCTGAGTGACCCTTCCTCAGCGAGGCGAGTCTCCTGCAGGCCAGCAATATCAATGTTAAGACGATTGAGTTCAGCATCAATCACAGCCGTTTTTCTCACATCGTCAATATTTGTCAAGTCAGTGGAAAATCCTGGACACATGGTTCTCACGTTCCAGGTTGCAAGCCGTAGCTTGAGGTTTCTATTATTCTTTTTATTAGTACCTGGTGCATTGGTTTTACAGCCTGCAATTCAGATTTTGTCCTAGCCCCAAGCACCCATTGAAGCAGGCAGGCTGTGGCGGATCAGATCAATTGGCCGGGGGCTGCCCAGCTTGAGGCGGGCGGTAGCTGATCAGTGACACCTATAGGTGTCTCCCACCGTCAGAGGCAACGCGTGGCGCCCCATGTCTACGCCAACTGACAAGGACTTATAACCCGTAACAGTTGCCTCTCGCTTTGATTCCGAGACCGGTTAAGACCAGGGATGGAGTTATTGCCTCTCCATAGCACAAAGCCTGGGCTAAAATAAAGAAACCATGTGTTGCCCATGCAGCATGATCCCTGTCTCGGCCTGCCTAGTTCACTCCAGAGGAAAGTTAACACCTATACACCTGGAACAAGACAAGCTGCAGAAGCTGCCGGATCAGCAAAGCAATGCTCTAACTGTCCGCCTGTCGGAGCTTCGATCCTAGACCAGCTGCCAACCAAGGCTTAGGGCCTGGTCTGCCCTGCCATGGCTTATTTTGTCTTTGGGTTGCATTTCCTCGCACCAGGATAAGGCTAGTACCCTCCCAATTGCGCTCTTCCGCCCGAAGCCGTTGGCACAATGTGGGGTGTAGGGTTTGGTAAGCTCCGCCCAACATTCGGCGCTGACAGAAAGCAGGTAGTACCGTCTACTGTCATACGGTAGCTCAGTCATATCTGACTAAGACCTGACTCCATTACTTCTATAGCACGTGCTATAGAACGTACTTCTATAGCACGTTCAATAACTGTTCGCAGCATATACACAGCATTTACTGTACCCTTTCCTTCTACAAACCCGCATAATAATAATAATAATAATAATAATAATAATAATAATAATAATAATAATAATAATAATAATAATAATAATAATAATAATTTAATGCCACAATTTCCTTATTCGTTTACAGTTTTGAGAATTCTGAAATTACCAATTAGAGTAGCATTAGATTAAAGGAATTTTTCGTAACTCAACTTATAAAGACGCATTTAGGAACTCCAATGACTCAACAGAGTTTTAGAATCTAAGACTGTTGGGTATATAGATGGTTTCTTATTTATGTCAACTATATAGGACAATTACGAATCATTCCCCGTGCCGTGGATTAGGTTAGGAATGTATTTGCACATTTACTTGTACACAATAATTCACATTGGCATGGGCGGCCAAATATCTGTAGCATGCATGCAGCTTACAGCCCAGAACCGGTACTGAGTCCGACCTCTGCTCTACGATATTCGAAGACAGTCTAGATTAAATTTGCTTTCCTCTAAAAGAAAGTTGGCCACAGATGTGGATTATAATTAAATAATTGATAACTTTACGAGAATAAGGCCAAGACAAGAGAGACTGTTGTAGATTATTCATTCATTTTCACTTCGTCTACTTCTTTCGTTCGCTTGATTAATGTCTATAACTGCAATGTTGTTTCTTGTATTAATTTAATTGCCCTTTTAAAGTTCTGGTATGGCCAGACGCTCTATTCGCAGGTCCCCTGGCTGCACAGGACATCTGAGAAGGACCTCCAGTCGTTTTGGTTAGGCCCTTTCGAGGCATAGGGTCCGGCACTGCAGCTACCTGGGAGTCCAAAGCAGGGCGAGCACTATAACGTTGTGCAGTGATAAACATATCTCATTGCGTAATTGCGTGGTATCTTGATTTCTGTGGTGCGCCTCCTGGCTGGTTGCCTCCGTTTTCAGCACCTTTCCTTTACTAGAGCAGACTGTGGTCTTACTCAAGTTTAGATGTGTAGGCACGCATGTACGTGCATGCGCGTCTAGAGTATTCTGGGTTTTTTCCGGCGCCAGAGACTCGCCACCGCCCCTTCTCCTGTCAGTTAAAATAGGTTCGCCACGTGAAGGCCAGGAGTTGGACTTTTTCTGTGTGTCTCCATTGTATTTTGAGTATTCAATCAAAATGTAAATAATAAATACTTAATGCTTTTAAATTATAGTCAGACCTAAGTCAGATATGTTTGAGCTACCATATGATAGAAGGCGGTACTATCTGCTTTCTATTAGAACAGAATGATGGGCGGCGCTCACCAAACCCGACACTCCGCATTGTGCCAACGGCTTAGGGCGGTGGAGTGCAATTGGGAGGGTACAAGCCTTACCCTAGTGCGAGGAAATGCAGCCTAAAGACTAAATGTCATGGCAAGGCAAACCAGACCCTAAGCCTTGGTCTAGGATGGAAGCTCCGAGAGACGGACAGTTAAAGTATTGCTTTGCTGATCCAGCAGCTTCTACAGCTTGTCTTGTTCCAGACGTATTGGTGTTACCTTTCCTCTGGAATAAACTAGACAGGCCGAGAGAGATATCATGCTGCATGGTCTCTAAATTCAGCCTAGGCTTTGTGTTATGGAGAGGTATAACTACATTTTACAAAGTATCGTCTGTCAAGTCGGCAAGGTGCTGGTCAGTCAGTCAATACGTTTAAAATTGTTTGATATGTGTCACAGTGTCGGTTTAAATACTCGGAGCCCTTAACTTTCCAAGCTGGCCACGCACTGAGAGTGCCTCATTGAAAGTTACACACTCGTGTCTTCTTCCGGACTGAAAGAGTTAGTGACAACAATAAAAACAACAGCAGCAGCAACAACACAAATAATAACAGCAACAACAATAACACGCTAGTTCGTTGCTTGTCCTTTACAGGACCTCATTATCAACCCCAGCAATTGGCTGTCTGAGAATTTGTAGGCAATTTAATGTTCAATAGTTTGTTAATGCCGATGATCATACCACTACAAAAATCAACGCAAAGCGATCTGCTCCAAAGTCGTCCGCGGCTGATTTCGAACACGGTATTCGGGGACTGTGGTGATAATAATAATAATAATAATAATAATAATAATAATAATAATAATAATAATAATAATAATAATAATAATAATAATAATAATAATAATAATTGTATCACAAACTTATCAACAACAAAGGTGACAAAATATTTGAAACAAACCATAGGAATCAGCTGAATAAAAGCAGACACAAAAGGGAATGCATGAAGTGAAATGGAAAGACAAGAAATAATAGCTTACTTAACGTCCGAGTCTCAATTAAAGAAATTACCGACATGTTATTAAGAACCTATTTTGCATTGTGGCACTGAATCATGGTACGTGAATGAACAAATTATTCAGGTCTTGAGGGCAAGAGAGTTTTGATTCAGAAACGAATGGTATGTATACCTTGAACTGCCAGAGTAACTGACAACGATTGCTTGGAAAAAGTAACAAATAAAACAGGCAACAGATACAAGTTGAACATTATATACAATTATAAGAAAGAGATGAAAATTGCTACTTGGAAATATACTGAGAAGAGAGGCATAGAAAAACATCCCGGCGAATAGAAAGATCAGTAGAAAAAGAGGCAGAGGCAGACCGAGAGAAATGATGCTGGATGGACTGAGACACTCGCATGGAGGGATATCATCAGCAGAGTTGATCCAGAATACCAAGGACAAAGATCTGTGGAGAGCAATGAACGCCTACGCCAGTTGGCAAGAGCCATGATAATGATACAGTCTGTATATAACATTATAAAGAGAAGAAACAGTAGATAATAAAGTAATGATACACCTTAACGATTGACAATAAGGAAACATAAAATCCAAGAAAGGGATCAAGATAATGGGGGGAAAAACACACACACACACACACACACACACACACACACAAATCAATGAGGGGGAAAGGGACGAACAGCTGAAAGAGGAGAAACTTAAAGATTGTACATGTTAGCACTCCATTATCATGGCAGCAGCCTTCACCTGTAGAACCCATCATTTCAACGTCGTTAACTTTAAAACAATTTGTGAATTTTCATGTCTACACCGCTGTTAACATTTACGTGTAACACGATGATCACGCCCCGGGCTTTAAGGAAAAACTGTACATGACACAAGATATAATGCGAACCCACACGGATCGGTGGTTTTAACAGACCGTAGCGCCTGTTAAACGCAATTTTGACTCTGACGCGGGACATGAAGGGAGATCACACGCTGGGGTCAAATTGTCGACGAGGTGCATTGTGGATAAATAACGAGGGTAACCGCCTGGTGTAGATGTCTTCTTTGACGAGGTTCCCTCCCTGTTGCACGCAGGCACCAGAAAAAGTTAATTTCAGATAACGATCTCTCGCAGACAATTATTTGATGTAGGCCAGTTGAGAAAAGTTCATACCCGAGTTCTTCTATCTTCTCCAGAATGATCATCTATCTCTTCGCTTGTCGCAGGTCGGGGAGCTGCAGTGGCATAGTGGGTAGCAGGCTTGCATGCCAGGAGGTCATGTATTTGGATTCTCATTGAGGTGGACATTTTAAACTAAAAATAGACCTAGTCTTCCTGAATCGACCGAGCCTGTTTTAATGAATGCCCGTGAATCTTGGACAATTAGTGCCACGGTGTGATTAACTGATTCAGTGCCAAACGAAAAGTAGGCGCGGACCAAACACGGTATACGATAAAATAAACAAGTAGTATAATGTAAATTTCCATCACTGAGCATTGGAATTGCGGAAGGTGCCATAAAACAAACCAAATAACACAATGACCGTAGTATGACGATGTATCGTCCTTCTGTCCAAATGTCAATCTAAATGTGACGATATATTAGTCTTTGGTACTGAATCAGTTAATAGTCTAAAGCGACTTCCTATATCTGCCAAGGGTTTATATATCGCCGAAATGGCATTTTATTATAATACAACATGCCTGCTACCATATTAACAACTTTTAGGTCATAATTGAGACACGTCACTATTTCCATACATTTTTGTTTGATCCAAACATCATTTTTGTTTGGCACTGAATCAGTCAAGATTAAGCAACAACAAAAAAAAAATGAAAAACAAAACCTCGAAACCACGATGTGGTTTTACAGAAGAATGATAGAAACGGACAGCCACAATGAGTAATCTAAATGTTTTGAAACAGGCCAGGACACAAAGTTAACGTATCGTAAACACTGAAATGAGGCAGTCGACATTTTTGGCAATATCATGCGAAAACAAAAGTCGGAATATATTATGACAATTTGCAATATTTGTAGAAAGAGTGATAGAGGAAGACAGCGAGAGAAGAATCGATACAGCGTTTTGCTGTGGAAGGGGAAAGTGTCAGTAAACGACATGATGATGGCAAGATGTGGAGAAGCATGATCGCTGACGCCAATCGGCAAGGACATTGATGTTGATGGTCAAAATGTAAATTATCATAGACATAGAACCATAGACCTTTTTATGTATCAGTGTAGACAAAGATGGGAGAACGGGTAAGATAAAAACACAACATAAAAGACAAGAGGATATTTCATTGCACCAGGACATTTGTTTAAGGTAAAAGAAATTAAATTTAGTACTAGGCTTAGAATTAGTTAGTTAGTCGCGTTTCCAACTTCACGGCATGGGCTCAAACCATAATTCTCCGTTCCTGTTTTAGTGAATATCCTACGAAATGCTCCTCACTATCCCATGTGAAAAGTGGAACAGACAGCTTTGAATTTTCAACCCCATTGTGGGAATGTCCCGAATGCTGTGATGTCGGTTCCTAAATCAATCAATCAATCAATCAATCAACTATATGGATCAAACAATCAATCAATCATGTGCCATGCCGGAAAGCGTGGGCGGTCATGACTCGCCATTTCACTCGATCACCAGAGTCGCGAATCAGCTCAGTGTTCCTGTCTCGATCATGCCACGTGGCCAAGCCATTCAGATATTTACTTCTTGGTCTTCCCCTTGGTCTGTTCCCTTCAATCTTGCCAGTTGTCACTAAGTTCTGCAATCCATTTCTTCTCATGGCATGCCCAAAAAATTGTGACTGTCTACGTCTAATTTCTCTAATCAATTTACAATTTTCATTTGTCTCTTGTAGTTCTTGGTCATTGGTTTTTCTGTCTGTCCATGGTATTTATTATGTCACCGTGTTCGTCTACACCGCAATGTCACGTGTTTAACACTCTTGACACCCTTAACAACAATATTGACAGGTTACAAGACAATCACATGGTTATGTAATTTCTATCACAACAATATTGACAGGTTACAAGACAATCACATGGTTATGTAATTTCTGTCACAACAATATTGACAGGTTACAAGACAATCACATGGTTATGTAATTTCTATCACAACAATATTTTCAGGTTACAAGACAATCACATGGTTATGTAATTTCTATCACAACAATATTGACAGGTTACAAGACAATGACATGGTTATTGTAATTTCTATCACAACAATATTGACTGGCTACAAGACAATGACATGGTTATTGTAATTTCTATCACAACAATATTGACTGGCTACAAGACAATGACATGGTTATTGTAATTTCTATCACAACAATATTGACTGGCTACAAGACAATGACATGGTTATTGTAATTTCTATCACAACAATATTGACTGGCTACAAGACAAGTGACATGGTTATTGTAATTTCTATCACAACAATATTGACTGGCTACAAGACAATGACATGGTTATTGTAATTTCTATCACAACAATATTGACTGGCTACAAGACAATGACATGGTTATTGTAATTTCTATCACAACAATATTGACTGGCTACAAGACAATGACATGGTTATTGTAATTTCTATCACAACAATATTGACAGGTTACAAGACAATCACATGGTTATGTAATTTCTATCACAACAATATTGACAGGTTACAAGACAATCACATGTTTATGTAATTTCTATCACAACAAATTGACAGGTTACAAGACAATCGACAATCACATGGTTATGTAATTTATATCACCCTTTTAAGGTCTTGATTTGAAGCCCCCTCTTATATTTTTTGGATCAAGTTAATAGGAGGGACAACTTCAAAACACATTGGCAACTAGTACACTTGATGGGAGTAGGACAAGGGGAGGACAAAGAGATAAATACCTGGATTGCTTTGCCACATGACATCCGGACAAGATCACAGACCTGGTGCAAGACTTTAATTAATGCTCGTGGGAGATACGAACTATGACCTCCCATGCCTATTGGCATGGTACATGATGATCATGATAATGTGAAAAATAGGTGACCAAGCAGTTAGAATCAATCAGGCTACCTGGATTAAAATCTCAGCAACTCATGGGCACTCATTAGGGCACCCGTGTTCAAATCTCGGTAACACACAGGGCGCACAATAAAAAAAAAATTGGCATCACATGAGCGTTCAATCAGGACACAATTCCAAAATACAGTTAATAAATGGGCGTTCACTCTTGATACCAGGGTTCACGTCGCAGTACCATACGAGCACTCAATAAACATTTAAAAAGGTAAATGGATGTCTTTTTCAGTACCCCGTGATCAACCCCAGGTTGATATTTAGGGCAGTTTTACTTCCAGTAGTTTGCCATTGCTTTTTAAACGAGCCAGGATACGTGGCTCACATCTTTAAAGCTAAAGGGATTTCGTGTTTCTTGGAGGAAAGATAAACACATTTCTTAGCGACTGCTCTAGACCATGTGACCTTGAACTCTTAGTACACGAGCTCAAAAACCACAATTTTACACTAATTTTTAGGAGTGAATTTCTGCTACATGATTACTAATACTAATGCAAAGCTGACTGCTTCAGATCGAAATATATTTGATAGTTCCACTACATTTGAACCCACATATTCCCCCCCCCCCCCCCACACACACACACACACACCGTATATCGTTTAAAGGACATCGCTGTCAACATCAGCATCTTTCATCTGATTGACGCTTCGGAAGTCACGGGTGGCAAGCATCGTCTGGATATTTTCTCCGGGGCATGCTGGTGTGCTGGGGAATGAACAGGCAGACAGATTGGCTGGCTCTGCAAAACTTGGTGGAGTATTGATGTATGATAAGGCAGACATGGTTGCGGCCTTGTGGGAGCGCGTGTACACCTCGGAGGAGCAAATGGATCACCATGGTCTGGCAAGAATGCGACAGCGTGGAGTGACGAGGGGATCTGGCCGATGTTCGACACGTAGAGGAAAGGCGAGACGCACATATAATCAGATTGCTACTGGTACTTTTGGGTTTGGAACTCTTCGCTGGTTTCTGAGTATGGGGGTGGAGCGCTTATGGGAATGCCCCGAATGCTGTGATGTCGGTTCCTAAATCAATCAATCAATCAATCAATTGTTGATTTCTTGGCAAGATTACTCTCAATAGTTTGCCATTGCTTTCTGAACGACCGGCTCACATTTACCGACGCGTTACCGACGCGTCTAGAACCGCCACCGATTCTCGCGCACGTCACGTTATTCATGAGAATATACGGGACTACGGAGAAAGTCGCTAACTCCTAGCCAGGGAGACCGACACCCACAGATTGCCAGAAGTTATTTGTAGAAATATGGGAATTTAATACGAGCCATGTATTTATTGTTTATTTTTTATTTATTTTGCATATCCCTTACAGGACGTTGCAGTCAACATCAGCATGTTTCAACTGCTGTTGATGTACTAGGCAAGATTACGCTCAGTAGTTTGCCATTGCTTTCTGAGCGTAAGTTACCAACACGGCAAGAACCGCTACAGATTCTCGCGCAGATTATGTTACTCACGAGAATATACGGGATTACGGAGAAAGACGTTAAATCCTATGCCAGGGAGACCGGGCCATGTATTTTACGTAATATACATTTATAGACTCAGCTACTGCAGTCACTGTAAGCGGAGTATGGCAAGTTTGGAATGGTATCTGAGTCATCCAACTTACACACGGTATATTAAGAGTGAATCCCTAGCTCATCCAAACACGTGCCTACAATACTAACAATATTGCAAATGCACTAAAGATTACTTCTTTTATGAGTGCCCATCGATACCCGTTAATGTATTTTACGTAACAATCACGTGGATTTATCGACGTTGCGCTTGATTGTAGAAGATGATCCTTTTCTCTTTACTCACTATGAGTGCCCGTGAGTACCAAGTCATCAACAACAGCAAACAATGCTGGTGTTGACTACAAGCGCCATGTAAAAGGATATGCAACGAACTTTTTTTAGTTTGCTTTTATTTCGAAGCATGATAATCTTGGGAAACTACAGTGGTGGTTTCCACTTGCCTTCCACCGGTATATATATGTTTGACTTCACTAGCCTTTGACTTAAGAGACAGACTCTGCAAGGCAGCGGGGGGGGGGGGGGGGGGGGGGGAAGTGGGAGAGGTTGTTTACGTCTGTACAGACTTTAAATTCTTGTGTTTTATTTAAGATTTTTTAAGGCAAGCTGAGTTGCACAGAGAGCTTATTACAAACATCAGAAAGGAGCAGTTATCTTTTTCTGGCCCCGTTATGAGAAGACAAAAACTGGAACATGTTGTGACAACCGGAAAGATTTGCGGAAAGAGAGATAAAGATAGACAGCGTGAGAAAATTCTTGACAGTCTTGTCTCAAGGCACGGCAGGGAGTCAACACACGAATTAAGCCATGCCGCCGGAGATCGCAATTTGTGAAGAGGCATGATCACCCACGCCATCTTGTAAGGCACTAGATGATGATAATGATGGTGATGATGATAAGTATGCTTTTGCTTTATGAACAACCGACCGTCATACCTTGAAATCAACGCGAAGCAAGCCGCTCCCATATGGCAAGCGGCTGATACAATTGGTAAAGATAAAAACAAACTTCGAAAGCTAAATAAAACTGAAAATGATTTTGAAGTGAAAGGATACACTTTATGCGTCAGGAGCTGAAACACTTTGGGCATTTTACACGCCACAGAGGCTAAGATAGAGCAGCATGGAAGGCGTGGTTCCTGGAAGTAGAGGCAGGGGATGATCAACCCGTAGGTGGTCACAGGACGTTAACTGATTCAGTGCCATGGGATTATTAATAGTGTTAAGCGACTTCCTGTTAAGGCGTGGTTCCTGGAAGTAGAGGCAGGGGATGATCAACCCGTAGGTGGTCACATGACGTTAACTGATTCAGTGCCACGGGATTATTAATAGTGTTAAGCGACTTCCTGTTTCTGCCATAGACTTATATATCGCTGAAATGTTTTCATTGTATTATAATACAACATCTGCCATATTAACAACTCTTAAGTCATAACTGTGACACACCCCTACTTCCCACTTTAAGACACCCATTTTTGTTTTGCTCAAACCTACTTTTTGTTTGGCGAATTATCTGTTAAAGATACCCGGACATGACAATGCCCAAGCCAGGGGAACTGGCGAAAGTTCGAATTTTTCCTTCGGGCTTTGAAGCCAGCGATATTCCCCAATAGAATCTTTCAGATGATGATGAAAGAATCATTGATTTACCTATGGCCAAATCCTTAGCACCAAATAAATTAACTCTAAAAGCCACCAGGTGTGGCTTCTGACGTGATTAGACTGAACTTCGCGCCACCCATGTGTCATGCAATATACACAGAGTTAACTGTTAATTATTCCATATTCTTCCATATTCTCATATTATAAATATCAATTATTGCTTCTCTCATCTTTCAATAAACGATTTTTATGGAGTGGAAACGTAAGGATGTATTAGCTGCACATGTTGCAAAATCTGAACAGCACAGTAGGACAGCTGTGGAGAAGACATAATGCTTTGTTAAATTTTGCATGTCGGCACCCTCACGGAAATGGGAGTCGGTGAAGGGTATACAAATAAGATCGATGTCTGCCTGATGAGTTCTGCAAAATGTTGTATACGCTAATTTGGCGTTGTAAGATAGGCGTGTTTACACGACGCTGTCTGCTGCTTTCAACAGTGGATTCCATCGGTGCGTGACAACAATAAACTCACGAGGAGTGTCAATGGCAACGGCGCGTGCTGCCATCACGGACAGTGAAATCGCTCAAAGCACGTGTAGGCAACAAGCAGCTAAGGTCTGTTTGCATGGCACCACAGAAAGCACCTGCTCAGTTTAGATGGGGCGCGGCGGCGGCGCTCATTATTTGTTTATGGAACAGGCTGGAAGAGTGCTCAAGGAGCATGCCGTTACAGGAGCCGGGGTAATGGTTAAAAGCTGGTTCGTCTGTAGGGGACATAAAATAAACTGCACTGTCATCTTTATCATCACTCACATCATTATCTTCATTACCCTTTTTAGGTTGAAACAAGGAGGCGAGCTGGTCTCTGTCTGGCGGCGGGCAAGCAACGACTTCAAAAAGCTCCGGGCAACTGAGCGTTTAAGTAGCCATTCGATGTATAGTACGGATAGAAAGAGCGACTACGAAGTGTTTTAAAATCCTCTTCTTAGTTACCTGCCTATCTGATTGTCAAGCGAGCTATCCATCCATATAACTACCACCTACTTCCTTACCTACCCATCAAAATATCTACTGCCTGCCTGCCTGCCTGCCTGCCTACCTACCTACCTACCTACCTACCTACCTACCTACCTACCTTCCCACCTACCTACCTACCCTCCCACCTACCTACCCACCTACCTACCCACATACATACCTACTTACTTATCAATCTACCAACCTAATGAATTTATAAAATACTTACTTTTCTACCAGTTTATAACCTAGTTGCTACTTTTTTTTCAGCATATCCCTAACAGGACATCGCTGTCAACACCAGTATTTTACCGCTGTTATTGATTTCTTGACAAAATTACACTCAGAAGTTTGCCATTGATTTCTGAGCCGCCAGCTCACTTATCCCGTAAGTTACCAACGCTGCGAGAACCGCTTCCAATTCTCGCGCGCTGCGTTACCCAAGGTGGATAAACGGCCAGGGAGACCGGCTACTTACTACTACATACTGTTAATTCAGCAGTGTGATATCTTTAGCGCCGGCGATTTTTCCTGTAAACAGTGATCGCGTTTCACAATTCCCCGACACACGAGGGTTAGAAATCAGCGGCACAGTATTTCGAAGTAAAGAAATATCTAGTGCCTCCTCTAATCCCTAACTCTTTACATTCTAGTGCGTCCTCTAATACCAACTTCTTTCATCTACTTCTATGAGCGTCTGACAATACATATGTGTTTATTTATGAAGAATTTTGAAGCAGTCCGTCTTGCGTTATTTTGTTGGGTATGAGCAATGGCATGCAAATTGCCAAGTAAATCACGAACATCCAACAAATGCTAGTGTTGATTGGAACATCGTGTAAAGGACACGCAACTAACTTGTAATATCTTTAGTAGACATGCCTATGCTTTGACAACTTTTGAACAATCAGTGTTTCACTATAACATTGTTACTTTAATTGTCTCGTGTGTTTATCAGATTGCAACGGGCACCATTAGCACTTGAACTCTTCGTTGGCTGTTGAAGATAAGGACTGAGATCTTATGGGAATGCACGAGTGCAATGATGTCGGTTCTTAACTCAACTCAACCCAACTTGTCTCGTGTCATACAGCATTGAGTTGTCATGGAAGTGTAGACTGTGAGCTGTCGTGATTTCCTAGCAGCACAGTGTAATAACTAGGCTGTGTGGTAGTGCAGTGGCTGGCACGCTTGCCTACTGGCCTAGTGGAAACAGGTTGGAACCCCATCGAAGCAAAGATGTTACAACTGCCCTGGGCGCCAGCTTATTTGGGTACGAGATACCCAACTGTGTGTAAAATTAACTGACACAGGAACGGAGCATTATGGGGCGTGTCGTGTCCTCCTTTAAAGTGTCGTCCCTGGAGTGAGGAGATCCGACACCCACATTATAATATTATTTTTTTTTTCCCTCAATATTCTGGAGAATCCACCAGCTTCCGTCCAACACACTCCATCAGCCTATGGACACCTTTTCCTATCATTCTCACACTGTCGTACTATGCCCCCTTCTCATACTTCCCCAACGCAACATACTCAACAACTCTTACTTCTAGAAATTAATAAAGATTAATTTATTAAAATAAAAGTGTAACGTGTATGAGACGTGTATGCGAAGAAAATGTGTGACGTGTTCTATAAAGTGTAGAGAATCTGACTCTCAGACATCAGATCAGTCCGCTGATCACAGCAAAGATAGACCACAGCACGTTACGTCAGAACAAGTACGTCTCACCCGTTGCCGGAACCATCCTGCCGGATACTGCTTTGCTTCTGTAGACCTCTGGTAATCCCATTTCATGAACATGAGAAATAGACACCGGTGGTATGAACAGTTACTTATGGACCGGATTCACTCTACACAATGTCCGTTCCTAATGTTCTCTAACCAACTGCACAAGTTCTTTTCTAGTGTTTACACAGTTAGTAAAGTTAAGTGTTAGTCGACAGATCATCCTCGTTGCACATCGAACCATTCAGTCCGCAAGTGCTAATTACTAATGTTAATTGTTACTGTACTAACACTAGTTACTCTTAACCGGTTCTCGGTTCGTTACCACTGTTTAATGCTGTATGGTGCAACTGTAATCTTCACTATGTTGGGTGAATCAACCTCCCTCTAGCTTTTAATCACGTCTGTAAGCAATCTTTATTGATTGCCGAACTGGTGTTCTTCCGACTGGGATTTTCTTCCTTCCCAAAACTTTATTGAGCTTCCTTGGATCTGGTAGGGAACCTAGGATAGAAACAACACACCTGGTGATAGTACTAGTTCATGATTCTTTCGGCTGAGTGTAAGCCTATCACCTTGCCTAATGATCGTTAGCTAACTAGTCTTAGTCATAGAGCAGATTAGCTACCCACCTAGAGTCGAATCAGGTTATGACAAAGAAAAAATCAGCAAACAGAATGTGGAACCCCTCCCACAAGGGACACCTACGGGAAATCCCAATTATCCCTCATTACTCAATTCTCAACTAGTAAAGCTTATCAACACTTCACTAATCTATTCTAGCTAACAGAGTCAAGTATCACTTCCCTACTCTAGCTAGTTTCCACTAACAGTGCTAATCATCACACTATAGTTTAACAAGGCTACTGCCTAAAGTAATTATAACGAATATATTATAATAGGTTATACCTTAAATGGCACCACTGCAGTCCTATCAATCATATCTACATCTGCCATTATAGGCACGTGTAAAATTAAGTCACTAATTAACACACGGTAGATATTATTTCCACTAGGCGCTGCCGTGCCCTGGCACTCTGACTAAAGCATAATTTCAAGTCCTCCCTAGCTGGTCCCAACTAGAGTTTATATGGCAAACTACCAAAGTTGTCCACGTGACTTTATCCTCTTCTCCCCCACACAGGTGTTATTTGGACATATCAACCATTTGCAAGGATCTATTTTTCCGGGCTTAAATCCTGTCAAAGTTGTCAGTAATTGTTAAGATTCTCAAAACAAGCCAGCGAATTTTATGACGACTTCCAACAAACAGTTGCAAATAACCCCGTCAAACTCTTCATGTTCCGGAAACCAAGAATTGACATATGTACTGTTTTCTCCCTACTAAGTACTTCCGTTTTACATCTGCCATTGTGATCTCACGGCTTCCATCTGCATTCAAATGTTGACAAACTTGTCAATCTTCTGTTCCGTGGTGACAATATATGTGATTCTAACTGGTAATGAACTGCCAACTCGGTGTATCCCTTCCTTCTCACTCAACACCAAATGTGTAGATGGGCTGACCCCACTGCTTCCATTTACATTCAAATGTAGACAAACTAATCAAGGCGATGCCAGGACCTGTCACCATCAACACCGACCGTTCCAAATCCGTTATAGATGTACACGTGCAGCTACAAATATTGTCCTGAGATTTTGACATCCGCGGTGTTTTTCCAGTTAGTAAAATAATGGTGCTGAAAATACACGCCAAGCAAACGTCGGGAATATTTATCTGTTTAACTCATGGCAATCTCGCGACATAGGCCCCCTCTTAAGAGAGTAGTCCATCTCACTCTCCTCCACCATGAGTTAAATCCAGATAATTCATTCCTCTTCTTCAGGAGCTGGTGTCTTGACAAGAAATCCGCTCCAACATTCTCCTTCCCAGGAATGTACTCTACTGTGAAATTATACGGTTGAAGTAACAACGACCACCGCATCAAACGTGCGTTGAGCTTCTGAGAAGTAGCCAGGAACATCAGGGGCTGATGATCCGACTGAACCCGAAACTTAACTCCATACAAATATGGCTGAAATTTTTGCACTGCCCATACGAGGGACAAGCATTCTCTCTCGACGGTTGAATAATTCCTCTCCGCCTGTAGAAGTTTCTTACTTGCGTATGCCACAGGTTTCAAAACCGAAGCATCGTCTTTTCCTTCCTGTAACAAAGCGGCTCCAATTCCAATCCCACTCGCATCCGTTCTCAACACAAATGGTTTGGAAAGGTCAGGGAGCTGTAATACAGGTTTGCTGACCAAGGCCTCCTTTAACTGACTATAGGCATTCTCACATTCTGGTGTCCAAATGATTTGATCCGGGAATCCCTTTTTCAAGGTTTCGGTCAACGGAGCTCCCAGTTCCGTGAAATGTGGGATAAATTTGTGGTAGAACCCACACAACGAGAGAAAAGATCGCACATCCTTCTTCGTTTTTTGGCCTTGGTGCATTTCTGATTTTCTCCAGGTTCTTCTCTTCTGGAACAATGTGTCCTGGAGTGATGGTGTGACCTAGAAATTCCAGAGTTTGGTAACCAATCATGCACTTGGTTGGACGAGCAGTAAGCCCTGCTTCCTTGAGTCTATTAAACACTCTCTCCAAGGATTGTAAGTGGTCATCCAAGCTGTCACTGGAAATCAGAATATCATCCATGAATGAGATGATGGACGGATCCTGTAACGGATCTAGTAAAGTCCTCATCATGCGTGTAAACACACTAGGTGCATTGCTAAGTCCAAAGGGCATGACCTTAAATTCGTAGTGTCCACTGGGTGTACTGAAAGCTAACAGTGGTCGAATCTCCGGTTTGACTGGTATCTGATAGTACCCCCGACTCAGATCCACCTTTGAAAAGTACCGAGCCTTATGGAGCCTAGCGAATAACTGAGTTGGATTCGGCAAAGGTTCCACCTGAAACTGTGTATGACTGTTCAGCAGTCGGTAATCTATACACAACCTGTGTTCTCCACTTGTTTTGCGTAACAAAACTACCCCCGCATTGTATGGGGATGTGGATGGTGCAATCACGTCATCCTCCAGCAATTTTTTTATTTCCTCCTCCAGGGCCTTTTCTTTAGAGAATGGCACTGGGTAAACCTTCTGACGAACCGGCTCCTGTGTGGTCAAAGTCATCTCAAACTCCACCAACCTCGTTCGTCCAGGTTTATCAGTCAGTATCTCCTTATGAGACTTGAGAACCTGGGTTATCCTTTCCCTCTCCTGGGAGGTCAGATCAGGGTTCACTTGTACATCCTTATAGGTTTCCTGGTGTACTAAGGGATATTCCCTGCCCTCGCTGGTTCCCACTTCTGTCTCCACTGCAACTGCCATTGCCATGAGGTGAGCTGCCTTGTCTCCGGGTCTCTCTTCGTATTTCCGCAAGAGATTGATATGGAAAATCTTCGACTTTCCCCGGATCCGGATTTGATAGTTGGTTCTGGATATCACCCTTTCCACGGGAAATGGTCCTTGCCAACCTATCTCCAGTTTGTTGTTTCCCGTTGGGAGTAGCAACAAGACTTTATCTCCCACCTCTAGAGATCTTTCTTTAGACCTACGGTTGTAGTAAGCCGCATGTCTTTTCCTGGCCTTTTTCAAGTTTTGATTTGCCAGAGTCCATCCCTTGTGGAGTTTTTCTTTCAGTTCCTCCACGTATTGATAGGATGAGATCACTTCTTCTGACGTCCCCTCTTCAGTCCAACTCCTCAACATGGCTTCCAACGGTCCTTTGATTGGACGACCAAACAGCAACGTAGCGGGTGGTAGTCCTGTTGAGCCATGAGGAACTTCCCGATAGGCAAAGAGTGCTGCTGGGATATATTCATCCCACCTATCAGGTTTTTCCTGCGCTAATTTCCTGAGCATTGTCATCAACGTGCCGTTGAAACGCTCTACTTGTCCATTGGCTTGAGGGTGGTAAGGGCTGGTATGTATGTGGTTAGAGTGAAACACCCTAAATACCTCCTCCATGAGTTTTCCACAAAACTGAGATCCATTGTCCGTCAGAATTTGATCCGGAAAGCCTAATCTGGTAAAGGCCTCCATCAGTGCGTCCGCCACTCTTTTCGCGTCAATCGTGGTCAACGGTATAGCCTCACCCCACATTGTACAGCAATCCACCATTGTGAGTATATACATGTTCCTCTTCCTAGTCCTGGGAAGTGGACCCACGATATCGATGGCTACCCTCTCGAAAGGAGAGTTCATGATGGGCATCTCACCCAACATCACCGGTGCTGTCCAGTGTTTCGGTGCCACCCTCTGGCACTCAGGGCATGACTTCACATACCGACGCACATCATCTGTCATTCCCGGCCAATAGTAGTGGCAGGAAATCCGCTGCATGGTGGCGGCAATACCCATGTGTCCACTAAAGGAGATGGTATGCCCCATATGAAGAATCTGGGACCGATGAGCTTTCGGGACGACCAACTGACCGTATAAGTTGTCTCCCCTTCCTGCTCTCCTGTAGAGTATCCTATTCTTCATGTAGTACTGCCCCCGTCCTGGTGGATCAGCACTTTTCTGCAGCTTTTTGTAGCAAGGACGTAAAGTATCATCCTCACTCTGGGCAGTTCGTAGCTCCCCCGGCATTGGGTTAGTCACAATTGCGTCTGCCTCTTCCGTTTTCGCCTGAGAGCGAGTCTGCATTGCTCCCATATGAATAGGCTCCCTGGGCATTCCCAGAAAGACATACCGGCAACCTAGGATGACTGGAAAAATGGGATCGGTCAATACAGCGGCCTTGATGGTGCCGGTGACGTACCGTGACCGAATCTCCACATTAGCAATGGGCAACTTCATGACTACAGCACTCTTCTGTGCAGGCTGTATATCCAAGGTTTCACCTGTGAATTGTTCTGGATGTACTAGATCCGCAGAAATCACGGCCTCCCCGTCCAGTCCTGTGTCGTATAAACACTCCACTTGACGACCGTTAACCTCTACCAATTCCACTACAGGTGGTTTTTCCTGGTCTGGAGTCTCTTCCTCGGTCTCGACCTGTTCGGTGGGCTCCACCTTAGGTTTTCCTGAGCACACGACGAATTGAGTGTCTCCTGACTTTCCCCTGCAGTCAATAGCATTGTGCGTGTTTGACTTGCATTCGTTGCACCATTTCCCTGTCCTAGATTTTCTATTGTCGGACTTGAATGAGCTCTCCTGGTGGCGAGCTTCCTTGTTGACCTTGGCATTTTCCGTGACAACCTCCTTGGAAGTCACTTGACATGCTGCAAAATGAGGGTTCTTAGCCTTCGATTTGCAGTCCCTCGTATTGTGAGAGGGTGACTTACAAATTGAACACCACTTCTCCGACCACGGTCGTTTAGGTGTAGAGCTTGAGGTGCTCTTGCTTCCCTCCTTCTTCTTCTCTGAATTATCCTCTGATTTTTGCACATAAGGTTCCCACTTTTTGGTTCCTGAGTTTTTGGCTTTCTTCTTGTCATGTTTCTCTTGACTTTTGATGTTGGTTGAAAGGTTTTCCCCTACCTCCCCATGTACCTCGACGAACCGTTCTGCTAATTTATTCACGAGGTCAATACGTTCCGCTCCTTGTTCTCCCAGGAACGTCCTGAGAGGTTTAGACATTTGCTTCTTCAGCTGGTCGACCACCATGAGCTCTTCCAGACTCTCATAGTCATGTGCGAACCCAGCCAAATCCATCCACTTATGGAGATAAGATTTAAGACGCAAACTGTAGGCGGCAAACAACTCTCCCGGTTCTCGTTTCGCTGCTCGAAATTTTTTCCGGTAGGTATGCGATGTAACCTCGAATCGTTTCAGCAGAGCCGTCTTTAACTCATCATAATTGTTCTCATGTCCTGGTGGCAGGCGAGTATAAACCTCGTATCCTGTCCCGCGTAATCCCTGGGATAGCTTAAGATTCCATTTGTTACGCTCCAGACCCATAGCAACTGACATAGCCTCGAAGCGTTGAAGGTATTGATCAATCTTCTCTTTGTCCTCCTCGTAGACCGCTAAAGGAAACTTCATAGCATGGTACCCATGTCCACCTACTGGTGTTGATCCTGGGATGGAGGAACCTCCAACTGCTCCCTCAGTTTCTCCATTAGATTGACTCTTCAACTCGAGTTCCCTCATCCGGTACTCGTGCTCCCTTTTCTGTGCTTCCTGTTCAGCTTCTAATTTCCTAGCTGCTTGCTCAGCTTCAAATTTCCTAGCTGCTTGCTCAGCTTCCAATTTCCTAGCTGCTTGTTCCAACTCCATCCTTCTCAATTCCAGCTCGGCCTTTCGATCATCCCTTTCTGCTTGACGATACTCTCTCTCCACTTCCTGTATGTAATCCGTTAGAGCAGACCCCGCCAATCCCATTTCTTCCCCCCTTTCCTTTAATTCTAACGTGCTAAGTTTAGGGGTGGCCATTATACAGAGAGGTAAGCTAGCAGGTCTAGTACAATATAACTGCAAATTACTATACCGATATATGAACAAGTACTATAAATCTCGATATTACCACACACAGTACATTCACTCAGTGACAAGAGTAGAATCAGGACCACAGACCTATGCAGACGTGTGAAGTGTGAACAGGTAAGATATTAATCCTAACCCCTATCCACATTCACTCTAGCTGGATTCTCCAAAATGATATCTCCCTCTTATAACTAAGGATCCCGTGTCAAAAGACCCCGTTGTCAGAAGATCCCCCTGTCAAACGTTCCTGCTTGCAGGAGATCTCGCTGTCCAAGGATTCCGTTTACGGGAGATCCCGCTGTCCAAGGATCCCGTTTACGAGAGATCTCGTTGTCCAAAGATCACGTTTACGATAGATCCCGCTGTCCAAAGATCACGTTTACGAGAGATCCCACTGTCCAAATATCCCGGACGAGCCCCCAATAATGTCGTGTCCTCCTTTAAAGTGTCGTCCCTGGAGTGAGGAGATCCGACACCCACATTATAATATTATTTTTTTTTTTCCCCTCAATATTCTGGAGAATCCACCAGCTTCCGTCCAACACACTCCATCAGCCTATGGACACCTTTTCCTATCACTCTCACACTGTCGTACTATGCCCCCTTCTCATACTTCCCCAACGCAACATACTCAACAACTCTTACTTCTAGAAATTAATAAAGATTAATTTATTAAAATAAAAGTGTAACGTGTATGAGACGTGTATGCGAAGAAAATGTGTGACGTGTTCTATAAAGTGTAGAGAATCTGACTCTCAGACATCAGATCAGTCCGCTGATCACAGCAAAGATAGACCACAGCACGTTACGTCAGAACAAGTACGTCTCACCCGTTGCCGGAACCATCCTGCCGGATACTGCTTTGCTTCTGTAGACCTCTGGTAATCCCATTTCATGAACATGAGAAATAGACACCGGTGGTATGAACAGTTACTTATGGACCGGATTCACTCTACACAATGTCCGTTCCTAATGTTCTCTAACCAACTGCACAAGTTCTTTTCTAGTGTTTACAGTTAGTAAAGTTAAGTGTTAGTCGACAGATCATCCTCGTTGCACATCGAACCATTCAGTCCGCAAGTGCTAATTACTAATGTTAATTGTTACTGTACTAACACTAGTTACTCTTAACCGGTTCTCGGTTCGTTACCACTGTTTAATGCTGTATGGTGCAACTGTAATCTTCACTATGTTGGGTGAATCAACCTCCCTCTAGCTTTTAATCACGTCTGTAAGCAATCTTTATTGATTGCCGAACTGGTGTTCTTCCGACTGGGATTTTCTTCCTTCCCAAAACTTTATTGAGCTTCCTTGGATCTGGTAGGGAACCTAGGATAGAAACAACACACCTGGTGATAGTACTAGTTCATGATTCTTTCGGCTGAGTGTAAGCCTATCACCTTGCCTAATGATCGTTAGCTAACTAGTCTTAGTCATAGAGCAGATTAGCTACCCACCTAGAGTCGAATCAGGTTATGACAAAGAAAAAATCAGCAAACAGAATGTGGAACCCCTCCCACAAGGGACACCTACGGGAAATCCCAATTATCCCTCATTACTCAATTCTCAACTAGTAAAGCTTATCAACACTTCACTAATCTATTCTAGCTAACAGAGTCAAGTATCACTTCCCTACTCTAGCTAGTTTCCACTAACAGTGCTAATCATCACACTATAGTTTAACAAGGCTACTGCCTAAAGTAATTATAACGAATATATTATAATAGGTTATACCTTAAATGGCACCACTGCAGTCCTATCAATCATATCTACATCTGCCATTATAGGCACGTGTAAAATTAAGTCACTAATTAACACACGGTAGATATTATTTCCACTAGGCGCTGCCGTGCCCTGGCACTCTGACTAAAGCATAATTTCAAGTCCTCCCTAGCTGGTCCCAACTAGAGTTTATATGGCAAACTACCAAAGTTGTCCACGTGACTTTATCCTCTTCTCCCCCACACAGGTGTTATTTGGACATATCAACCATTTGCAAGGATCTATTTTTCCGGGCTTAAATCCTGTCAAAGTTGTCAGTAATTGTTAAGATTCTCAAAACAAGCCAGCGAATTTTATGACGACTTCCAACAAACAGTTGCAAATAACCCCGTCAAACTCTTCATGTTCCGGAAACCAAGAATTGACATATGTACTGTTTTCTCCCTACTAAGTACTTCCGTTTTACATCTGCCATTGTGATCTCACGGCTTCCATCTGCATTCAAATGTTGACAAACTTGTCAATCTTCTGTTCCGTGGTGACAATATATGTGATTCTAACTGGTAATGAACTGCCAACTCGGTGTATCCCTTCCTTCTCACTCAACACCAAATGTGTAGATGGGCTGACCCCACTGCTTCCATTTACATTCAAATGTAGACAAACTAATCAAGGCGATGCCAGGACCTGTCACCATCAACACCGACCGTTCCAAATCCGTTATAGATGTACACGTGCAGCTACAAATATTGTCCTGAGATTTTGACATCCGCGGTGTTTTTCCAGTTAGTAAAATAATGGTGCTGAAAATACACGCCAAGCAAACGTCGGGAATATTTATCTGTTTAACTCATGGCAATCTCGCGACAGGGCGACCCTTTACCGTGAAGTTGGAAATGCGACTAACTGACTACCTGCTGTAATGCTGGTGTCCTTTAAATTACACTCGTTGTCTGTTCCAACTATTACAACAGCTTTAACGAGAATCGCAATTCAACAATTCAATGTCAATACAAATGACGGCAGCAACAATGATGATCCACATCATATTTCCTTTAATATTGTTGATTAGTCAGACATGTCAATAATATTGACTTTTGCCTCAACCGCTACGTGGCACTAACTAATGAGTATGAGGTAGTGTTCTAGAACAGTGGTTCTCAACCTTTTTTGGCCCATGCACCCTTTCACCACATGTTTAGAATGTCAACCCCCCCCCCCCCCCCCCAAGATTTACGAAATGTCATTTCTCCCCTTTACACACACACACACACACACACACACACACACATATATATATATATATATATATATATATATATATATATATATATATATATATATATATATATATATATAAAGATATAAACACACACATACCCACACGCTAACACTGATTTCAAGAAAGAGGTGAGACAGCGTTGGTCCTGAAGCCAGGTAGAGTCTGCCAATATGTGGTCTAATCACTCCCTTTGAAACCCCCCCCCCCCCCCCCCCCCCCGGGGGTGGGGAGGGGTAATTCCCCACTGGTTGAGAACCACTGTTCTAGAAAGTAAAGGCGGTCGGAGTGATATTGACCACATCAGCCATCAAGTGAAGATTGGTCTACAAATGTGAGGCTACCAGAACATACCCAATACATTCATCATCAACACCAAGTGCCTTGCCGACTGCCGTGGACGATCATCATGTTCCACATTTTGCTATCTTCAACAGCAGGTATCAGTTCATGTACTGACACCCTTCCTTGCCATGACATGTGACCTTCAAGAATTTTCTCTCCATGTTTTCCTGAATATCTTTTTCCACGAATCTCTGCAGTTGTCACAACATGTTCCAGTTTTTGTTTTCTCATAATGTGACCAACAATTTATTACTGCCCCTTTTTGTTGCTTGTGATAAGGTGTCTTTGTGTCTTCTTAACCTCTTTATGTAAACGTTAAGATGATTAATGTTGGTTGTCCTGGGAACTGTCACCGTTTTCTACAAAATAACACTACTTAAGCTTCAAGGGGAATGTTTGTTTACTAATTGTACATGATTCAGGGCTATGTGCTATAACTAGTTATATGTAACATGGAAGCATTCTTTTTCTAACTTCTGTTCTTTATGTCTGTGATTCATCTTCCATCTGATGTTATCCATGTGCTTAGATATTTGAATTTCTGCACTTGCTCCAACTGACATAATTTACTTTAATTGCACATTTAGGCACTATTTGTTCACCTACCCCAGCTGCGAGGCACGTGATGATGATGATTATAAATTGCAGAATTCACCTGTCGTAATCATAGCAACTGTCGTCTGTGGCTAAGGAGTAGCGAACGCAATTCACAGTCCCGCATACTGCGTTCGAAATCAACTGCAGACGATTTGAAAGCATCTGTCGTTCAGTAAGCAACCGCAAATTACTGAACGTAAACGTGCTTAATAAATCACAAACCACCCACACGCAAAGACGCGAAATTAACAATAAGACAGATACAGTTATATGTAACATGTATTATTTATTAGACTAGCAACAACAATATAGTATCAAAAATGGCAATCAAGAAGACAATATAGTCAAACTGCATGTGTTCAGAATACTAACATAATATTAACGAATAATGTACACATAAGGCATTCCGAGTATAGCCATAAATATAATTTTAACGGAACTGTGTTAACATTGAGTAGCAGGGATAATTTACATGTTACTTATCTCCTAGGGAGCCCGGTAGAGTAAACACTCTTGGCAACCATCCCGGTAGTTATGGGTTCGTAATCGCAGCGAGGCGGATTTGTTAATATAATCTGGACTCTCAGGTGGACGCGACCTAAAATGGGTACAATAAAATGGCTTGGGAAGTAAAGACGATTGGCGGATTATTGATCACATGACCCCCCGAGTGCCGACTGGTCTATTGAATTAATGGGATGTAATCATAAGCCCTATACGCATCAGAATGTGTGTTAAATGTCCTTTACTTTACTTTAACTAAACAACCGGAGGCTAGTATGTGATGCCCATAGTTACGATCGTTAATGAACGTAGAGCATTATATAAGCATATAAACATCATACACACAATGTTCTTGTAATGAGAAGTGAAACATTGGCAAACAGCCGTGACGACTGTCTATAACATGCCTAACGCGCCCCAAGACTTGAAAAAGAGTGCTTTACTGACTTAATTCTTACTGTCAAAGACAGTATGACGCAGATGATGAAAGAACACGCAACAAGATTCTGTTAAAAGGAACAATAACTGTGTTTACATGTTTTTCATCAGAAAAGTGTCGAATGTTATCTAATGAGAGGAAGGTGCTATTGTACAAATATTAACGGTTCCTAATGAAACTTGTATACCCAAATGCAACATCATCATGAATTAAACCAATCTGAAACAAGTCTATTTATTTAAGTATTTGAGTACTTTAATAACAGAAGGTGGAAGATGTATTAATGAAGTTATATGTTGAATAGCTCAAAAAGGCAACATCTTACAAGATGAAGAATTTTCTCTGCAATTTATCTTTGTCAGTCCATGCGAGGACAAGTGTTGTGAAGAGGTGTATTGAGCCTATACTCATATACGGAAGGGAATCATAGATAATTAACTGACAAGTTAGGAAATGTTTGGAAGTTACCGAGATGCTTGGGATCGAGTTACCGAGACTTGGAGAACTTGGTGACACCTCGCAAGATCGAAGGGAAGAGACCAAGGGGAAGAAATTAGAAGTAAATACCTGGATGGCTTGGCCACGTGGCATGGTCGAGAAGGAACATGGAGCTGATCCACGACTCTGGTGATCGAGTGAGATGGCAAAACATGACGGCACACGCTTATCGGCTTGGCACATGATGGACTGACCGAGATGCGGTGTTATACACGAGTAATAAAACGGTGATAAAAACATCGTGAATAGATATAAGGAACAATGAAGATATCTTTAAATAAGTTACTCAAAGAAAACTGGTTAGTCACATGGGAAAAAGACAGACCATATTCTTTGTGCATATCGTTTGAATGGGGAAAATATGTCGGCACAGCGGGAAAGTTTGAGGAGGAAAAACACACGAGGAGACCAAGAGAGAAGAAGTTAGACAGTTAGACATCAAGGCATGGAGGAACATCAGAATAAAACTGATTGGGATTAAGAGCAGAATAGGGCAAGCAAAGGCCGCATTTAAGAAAATGAAGAGTATCTTGTCACCTTATGCAATAGGTCACTATCACTGAGTGTAAAAAAGAGAGTGCTGAAATGCTATGTAGAACCAGTTTTGCTTTATGGCAGCGAATCTTGGAATGTAAATGAACAAATTAAGAAGAAATTAGAAGCAACAGAGATGTTGTTCCTGAGACGAATGTTGCGAATTCCTTGGACTGCCAGAGTAACTAACAACGACTGCCTGAAACAGGCTAATGAAACTAGAACACTATATACAACAATAAGAAAGAGACAAACAGCTTTCTTTGGTCATGTAATGAGAAGAGAGGCATTGGAGAACATAGTGACAACTGGAAAGATCGAGGGGAAGAGAGGCAGAGGCAGACAAAGAGAAATGATGCTGGATGGATTGAGACGATGGCACGGAGGAATATCAGCAGCAGAGTTGATCCAGAAAACCAAAGACCGAGATCTGTGGAGAGTCATGAACGCCTACGCCTGCTGGCAGGGCACTTGATGATAATGAACACAGAAGGCTGTGAACAGATACGATCACCAATGCATCACTGCAAGGACTATACAAAGAGGAGCTATTTTGCCCATCCCTTTGATCTCTTGTGTAATGAAGATGGAAACCCAGTCGTCTCAAACTAATACATGCCGAAGTGGGACACCTGATCTCTGAGTTAAAGATCTGTTGAAGAAGGACCTAAAGTGTTTGATTTATGTGTTTATTATGTTGCCGACTCACACATCAGTAAAGTTGAATAATGAATGTTTGCTATGAAGTTTAATTTCGTTGCATTTCCAAGGCAATTGACCTCATCTATCCCACATCTACTATACACACTTTGCTGGGGATATTTATGATTGTATTTTAACAATCATGTTTATAGAGAAAATAAGTAGTCAACATGCATGGCAAACATACATTAAAATATCGTCAACAACTGATAATTCAATTTTGTATAAAGTTGAGACATTATGATTTGGACAAATAACATGATGAGCAAATATGATCAAACTAATAACAAGTTCATGTTTCAGTGAAATAAATGCAAACTAAAGGATAAATAACATCTATGAGCAAAATAATATCAAACCAAGAAGACGTAAAATAATTCAGCGAAGTAAAAACACAGGACAAATAGCATATTTGAGCAAATTAAGACAAACTAAGCAACAATAAAGTGTTTGTACAAAGTAAAAGCAACTGAGGGGAATAATATGTTTGAGCGAAGTATAAAACACACTGGACAAATAATATGTTTGAGCGAAGTATAAAACAAAACACTGGACAAATAATATGTGTGAGCGAAGTATAAAAAACACTGGACAAATAATATGTTTGAGCGAAGTATAAAACAAAACACTTGACAAATAATATGTTTGAGCGAACATTATACACAACTGTAATGAGCGACAAATAATAAGTAAAAACAACACGATGAGGGAAGTAAAAACTAGGAGAAATATCACGTTGAACGAAGGAAGAAAAGCCTAAGGAAAAATAAGATGTTTGAGAGAAGTAAGGACAAACATTTCCAAACATCATATTTGAGCAAATAACAGATTTGAGCAGAGTAAGAATAAAATAAGGACATGTAAGGTTTCACCAAAGCAAGAACACATGGCAAATAATATGTCCGGACGATGTATAAGCAAAGAACAAATAACCCATTGAGCAAATTAAGAACAAATTAAGGACAAATAACACATCTGAGCGAACTTGGAACATTCTAAGGACAAATAAAACTTTGATCTAATTCGGCTTGGTTGATGTCAGAGACATGGCTCACAATACCGACCGCCACTTGTAACCAAAGGCAGTTTGACACATACAATACTGATAGTTACTTCCCATAGTATGCTTGGAATTAATTTTGGGATCACAACTTTTACAGCACTAAATAACCTAACTCTTCATCGTCATCACTTGCCTGGGAAAATGTTGTTGGCGCTGATGTCTGAATATCTCTACTTGGTGTCCTGGATACATTTTGTTCACGATATTCCCCCATGTTACAATCTCAGATCATCAAGCATCATTTCTCTATCTTTCTCTGCCTCTTGATGGTGATCTATCCAGTCGTTATGATGTTATTCATTGAATCTCTTCTCACTATATGTCCAATTAACACCGTTTGTGCTTCTTATAGTTGTTTCTCTCTCATTCGCCTCTTCCAGGAAATCGTTCATAGTTACTCTGGCTGTCGACAGTATTCACATATTATGTCACAGAGACCAAATCTGTGCTTCCCCCAAACTCTTCAACATGTGCTCGTTCACATTCCGCGATTCATTACCACACGACAGAGAAAACTGGGTATAACAATTTAGCTCTATCTTCACTGACAGTGATGTTTTACATAAGATACTTTTCATAATCTGAGATGCAGCGTTTGCTTAGCGTATTCTGCTTTTTATCTTTGCCATCTGATGTTATGTAAAAGTAAAAGTCATCATCATAATCATCTGTAACTTTTGTCGTCAAACGTTGTGGGAAGGAACAGTTGACGTTCCAGAGCCGGGTTGGGTGGCACTGGATACTGTCATTCCGTGTGATTGTAGAATGTTTTTGATGCCGTCAATCCATTTTCTTCTCGGGCGTCTTCTTCTCTCGTATCAAATCTTTGAAGTAGCGCCAGTGCTGGTAACTGATAGTATTGCATTCTTGCGAGATGACCGAGCCATTTGATTGTTTGCCTTTCTATGTATGTTGCACAAGGTGTTGATCCCACTCTTTGTCTGATAACATCATTTCTTACTCGGTCTCCGATAGTTAAATTGGCAACTATTCTCAAGTATCTCATCTCGAGGTGTTGATTTTACATAAGTGTGATTTGGATAATATCCAAGTTTGACACTGGTAGCATAGTGTAGGTGTGAATATGCTACTTATTATCTGTCGCTTTGCGGACATAGGTGATGTTTGACTAATTCAGTATAGGTGATAGGTGATATATGAGCGCACTTGCTTTTTGATATCTGATTTCGATTTCTCGAAAGTAAAATTAAAGTAAAAGTAAGGAATCCTGTTACAAGTCAAAACGGTGCATATGTTGCTAGACAATACCACACTTTGGTGTTTTATTAGACCAGATGACAACAATGTCCAGCCTGGTCAATAATTTGAAACATCTTGGGACAATAATTACATCAGAAGGAAGATAAGAAATGTCTCTTAAAAGTCGACATGGTCTGCACATTTTGACAGTGTACCCTATTCACCCCTCCGCCACCAAAACGCCCCCCGCCCTTCTTCAAACCCCCCCCCCCCCCCCCCCCCCCCCAGCAGTGACAGGATTCTTATTTCCGACCAGTACAACTCAGGAGTCGATCCGGCCTCATAAAATGAGCACTTTATTCTTATTGTTTTCACAATTTTTTGGGGATTATCTCGGAAATGAAGACGAGGGAGAAGTGAAATAGCCATTCCACCTCATTAGTCCACAATCTAGAATATATGAAAACTTAGCATGTAACCAGTGGTAGCTCCGTGGCTAGACGTTTGCCTGCTGACCCAACCAGTGGTAGCTGCGTGGCTAGACGTTTGCCTGCTGACCCAACCAGTGGTATCTTCGTGTCTAGACGTTTGCCTGCTGACCCAACCAGTGGTAGCTTCGTGGCTAGACGTTTGCCTGCTGACCCAACCAGTGGTAGCTTCGTGGCTAGACGTTTGCCTGCTGACCCAACCAGTGGTAGCTTCGTGGCTAGACGTTTGCCTGCTGACCCAACCAGTGGTAGCTTCGTGGCTAGACGTGTGCCTGCTGACCCAACCAGTGGTAGCTTCGTGGCTAGACGTTTGCCTGCTGACCCAACCAGTGGTAGCTTCGTGGCTAGACGTTTGCCTGCTGACCCAACCAAGTGGTAGCTTCGTGGCTAGACGTTTGCCTGCTGACCCAACCAGTGGTAGCTTCGTGGCTAGACGTTTGTCTGCTGACCCAACCAGTGGTAGCTTCGTGGCTAGACGTTTGTCTGCTGACCCAACCAGTGGTAGCTTCGTGGCTAGACGTTTGCGTGCTGACCCAACCAGTGGTAGCTTCGTGGCTAGACGTTTGCCTGCTGACCCAACCAGTGGTAGCTTCGTGGCTAGACGTTTGCCTGCTGACCCAACCAGTGGTAGCTTCGTGGCTAGACGTTTGCCTGCTGACCCAACCAGTGGTAGCTTCGTGGCTAGACGTTTGCCTGCTGACCCAACCAGTGGTAGATTCGTGGCTAGACGTTTGCCTGCTGACCCAACCAAGTGGTAGCTTCGTGGCTAGACGTTTGCCTGCTGACCCAACCAGTGGTAGCTTCGTGGCTAGACGTTTGTCTGCTGACCCAACCAGTGGTAGCTTCTTGGCTAGACGTTTGTCTGCTGACCCAACCAGTGGTAGCTTCGTGGCTAGACGTTTGTCTGCTGACCCAACCAGTGGTAGCTTCGTGGCTAGACGTTTGCCTGCTGACCCAACCAATGGTAGCTTCGTGGCTAGACGTTTGCCTGCTGACCCAACCAGTGGTAGCTTCGTGGCTAGACGTTTGCCTGCTGACCCAACCAGTGGTAGCTTCGTGGCTAGACGTTTGCCTGCTGACCCAACCAGTGGTAGATTCGTGGCTAGACGTTTGCCTGCTGACCCAACCAGTGGTAGCTTCGTGGCTAGACGTTTGTCTGCTGACCCAACCAGTGATAGCTTCGTGGGTTCGAATCCGTACCGCCGTGGGTTTCTAACATTGGCCTGATCTATTAGGTCGACATAACCTTAAATGGATACAATGAAATGTGTTGGGCAGTGAGGGCGAGCGGCGTGATACTGACCACATCACTCATCGAGTGCAGAATGGTCTATACATATTTAGGTCTAGCAGAGTATGCCTGATACGGCTTACAACATGTAACAAGGTCCTGTACTTTTACTTGACTTACTTTATGCAGTATTTGCCAAGGTTCCACATCAACATTCACATTTCGACATATCGTCACAATCATCAACACCATACATGATTGCAATTCAAAGCGGCGCAGTCGATCATGTTCCTTTAGACACTGCTTCCCTCTTTGTTCTAGATAAGTTCGACCACTGATCGTCTTCAATGCCACTCTATCATCCCACCAAGCAATTACTCAATGTATCCACCTCTGTCTGTAGCACCCTTGATCTCCCCGACTGTCACAACCGTGTCACTACAGACCTAGTCTCATAACGTGACCAAAAACAAATATTGCCTTGTCCACACGTCAGCAATCAAATGTCTTTGTGAAGTTGAATCTTGATGCACTTGAGTATTGGTCTTCTTAGGCGGCTATGGGATACACAGCATTCTCTGGAGACACCACATCGCTGTGTCCGCTAGATTCTTTCTTCTATTTTTATCCAGTGCTCATGATTTACATGTATACTATAATATGGGAAGTCAATAGTAATTAAAGTATGGGACTATTTTTTCACACCGTGAGGTGTATTTAGTTTATGCTACTAGCCCACTAATTGTATAGACTGATCAGCACTGGGTTAATATCTCAATGGTCACTTTTACCACCCAGTTCATTTCCTGGTACTTAGGTTAGGCTGGGTCGGTCGGGAAACCCAAGTCAATGTTTATAGAAAGAATGTCTCGCGTTAAGGGAGGGGGTCGGGTGGGGGGGGGGGGGTTTCGAACACATGATTATTGGGCTAGCAGGCAAGCATGTTAACAACCGCACTACAGCGGCCCCCACGGGCAATATTTACCAAAGAGGGGGATTTAAAAGCAGTAGGATCGACTTCATTGCAACGTGTTTTATCCCAAATGACCCGGTTGTTTTCTGCAAGGTGACCTGCGGAAAGCGTCCACAAAGCACGAACTCCGTAGCTCCACTGATGACCCCGAGGTGTCTCGGCGAACATTGCACTCGTGAACATAACGACGTAGACCGGGATCGAACACAGGAACTTTCGGAGACCTAGATAGGCGGCGTGACCACTTAGCCACTTCCCGTGGAAGGAGTAAGTTACACATATTGTGTTTTTATTTAATGGAATTCTGCCACTACTTGGGCTCTTCCTCGTGTTTATATATATTATAGACCCAGAATCCACATTCTACTCGTGAAGAATCAGATTCGCTGGTACGATTCTCTTGCATGCCAAATCACAGGCTCCATAAACGAATTTGTTTTTTTTTTACGGTGAACTGCGCTGTGGTAAACGCTTCCCAAGGCGGCCAGAGGAAACGCTTTATAGACACTGAAGATCTCACTAAAAGCTTTTGGAATATATCACGACACTTGGGAGACTGCTGCCAAAGACCGAAATTCGTGACGTACATCATTACGCAAGGGTGCAGTCACGTGTGAAGCAACCAGAACTGCAAGAGCTGTTAAAAAAAAAAAAGGTTGGGCAATTAAAAAAAAGAACAAAAAAAAACCACTGCGGGAGATCCTCCTCCTGGAACGTCAAGCATTCTTTGCCCACATTGTCAAAGAACATTTCGGGCCAAAATAGGCCTTACCAGCCATCTTAAAACTCACGACTCCAAACTTTCAGCCCCACTAGATGAAATTAATGGGTATCATCATTCTTGAGGGACAAGCAACATATTGTTAAGTAAGACTGCATTCGCTGACATGCCATTACAGCTTACTAGGAGAATGGGTTTAGGACCATAATGGTCTGGTTACTGAGCTACACACAAGGAATAATTACGCTCAGGATTGCCCCGATCGATTATATTTCACCTGTTATCTGGTTCCTGTTTTATGAAATGACTAAGAACTGAACTGTTATGAGAGTTTAAGCCCAATATAAATAACACTTTAATGCTAATGCTGTACATTAAATCTTAAATGATTCAGTGCCAAACAAAACGTAGATTTGGACTAAACATGGTACACAATCAAATGAACAAATATTATAATATACATTTTAGCTCACTGAGTATTGGCATTGTGGAAGATACCACCAAACAAACAACAAATAACACGATGACCCTGTATGGCGATAAATCGTCCTTCTGTCCACATGAAAGTCACATTTGGCGATATATTATCCTTCAGCACTGAAGTAGTTAATAACCAGAAAGAGCATGCTAAATGAAGTGATTTCGACGCTTGATCTCTTGTAAGAACTGGAATCGAGTTGTATTAACATTTTATTCCACGTCTCCTTTGTCTAATGTTTTCTCATATATCAAGTTATATTTTCGTGTCTATTATCAGTGTCAAGCAATGCCTACAAATGAACTTAATGTACAACTTTCAATGTCTTACATATGTCGTGGTATAACATGACTGCGTTGTTCTATCTATGTTTGATGTTAGCCAGGCAGCTTCCCTGTGTGTGCTTGGTCAGCAAGGACATCCTGGAGAATGTTTTGCCACACTTGCTGCATGCATATCTCTTGATCTCAGCGTGGGTTTGTAGATGGGCGCGAAGATTTGAACGGTCCGCAAAGGCACGACCACAATGACTGCATTTGAAAGGTTTTTCCCCGGTGTGAGTACGCAGATGGCCTTGTAGAAGCCAAGGACGAGAAAAAGCTTTGCCACATTCCTGACACTTACAGGGCAGGGTGTGGGTTCGAATGTGCATTTTGAGCGCACCCAAGGACGAGTAGGCTCTGTTGCAAAGCTTGCAAGAGAATTCTTTCTTCACATGTTGCGAGCAATGGAACTGGCGGTGTTTGGAGAGTCCTCCAAAAGTAGAGTAAGTCTTATTGCAGAAATCGCAGTGATATCTCGGAGGCGGAGCTACACGTGAAGATATTCGATCGTCAAATTGACTTGATTTTGTGGAGTGTGCTTCCGTCTGACTTAGCCATGTCATCCATCTATCTAAGTTTTCTGGATCAATTTCATTGACCGACGTTGCTGCTGAGGAATTCAGTAGATTGGGAATTCCTTGTCTTTGATAAAATAAGCCATTTTGTCGCTCTGCACCACTTTCGTCAAAAGTGTTATTGATATTAGGAAAATCATTTATACACTTAGGATATATTCCAGAGGAGCCGTAGACGGTAGCCGGATTTGCTAGTCTATTGACGCTAGATGTTCGACTATTTTGCGACAAGAAACTTCTGCATGACCAGCTCTCATAAGGTGCCACGTAATCGGAAAACTGGTGTGTACTGACTGGTAATTTGGAAATCGGTTTGAAGGCACTGGTTTTATCATATGCCCCGTTTCTATGTAGCGGGCTCAAAGTGTGAAACGGAGGGAGCATAGCACAAGAGGTGGTGGTGCTCATAAAAGGCAACTGCGAACATGGTGAAGGCAACGTTTTTGATTGAAGATTTTCTGGAGTAGGATCAAATTGTTTCGTGAAATGTGACCAGGGATATTTAATGTTCCTAATATTATTCAACGCCTTGTTGGCATCATGTTGTAAGTTTGTGTTCTGAACTACAGGCACTTCTTGTACATTGGTCGTCATGGTAGAGGTATTCATATGAGGTACGCAATGGTTATTATGTTTAGCCGTGTTAATTGTGACAACGTCAATGTCACCAATATTATCACATTCTTTTACAGAATGAATGGAATCATACCTTGCTCTGTTAGTTGACTTCGGTGTGGATTCTACATAAACTGTTCCACTAAACTCATTGTGTACAACCTTGGCGCTATTTTGAAAAGTAAAGGAATCATCGCATTGTTTAGATGCTGGTCCAGGATCATCATCAAAATGCCCATTTTGTTCGGAAACAACTGTGTCTTCGTTGATCAGAATATCAGATGTTTTACTACAATCTTTATGACTGTCATTGTTATTGCTAGTCTTGTCTGCTTCTTGGCTCCTATTGCTAGGCGTATACATCTGGTTATCTGTATTTCCGGAAGAAATATTTAATATTGATGCAATGCTGTGATTTAGCTTCCTGCAAGCCGAGGACACATGGTGTGAATCGGCGAACTGTTGATGCTCTTGACATGAAGAATCCTCTGCATTGATTTCCTGTATCATCTGTTGAGCAAGCATTTGTGTATTTTCCCGGTCTTCGAAAGAAATGCACGAATCGTTCTCCTGGATATGAAAAGAGCTTGAAAGTCTGTCATGAAACGGACTTCTAATTGATGTTTTTAGCATTGCCATGCTGTGGGAAGTTGCTTCTCCTTCGTGCGAACATTGACTGCGTTTTCTTCTAGACGCTATATTCCTAACGGATTTCAGATTGTTCTGGTACTCCGGAATGGAAACACTCTGCAACGTGTAGTTGCTTCTTGAGAGATTTCTTGACCGCGACAGACAACCGCGACTTGTACTGGTGAATGTTTTATAATTTGAATCATTTTCAAAGTAAATTTGACTCCGGGTAGCCGAATATTGCCGATGGCCTGAAAAGTTCATAAAAACTGTTGCAGCATGTTGAGGTTGAGGTGTGGTGCAAGGATAGCGTGCCGCCGGAGTTATATTTGGAGTAAACTGCACAAGTTCCGGCTTGCAAGGATACGGTAGCACTCGTGGCACGACTGCCTGGATGTGTGATTCTCTCACGGTTGAATAGGATGTCAGCTCTGTGTGGGATTGTAGAAAATACACGTTAGGCTGCGCCAGCATGACCTATCTGTCGAGCGAAAATGAAAGTGATTAGAGAAACATGACTTTGATACTAAACCTAAATATGTATATTATCATTTGATTAGCTGGCGTGTTAGCCAAGTTGATAGAGAACTGGGATGGTAATGTCTTAAACACAGTCGGAAGAGGTTTTCGATTTCTGGGCTTGTGGCCACCTAAGCGAGGGCAAAGATCGGCCACATAATCCTCCGTGCATTCGGGCCTACGAAAAGTGATGGCCATATCACATTACAGATTCGTAGCTGGAAACTTCTACAAGGCATATAAAAAAAAAACATCAGTTGATTTATTCATCGATTGATTGAACGATTGATTGATTAATTCACTCAATCGTTCGATTTTCATTCGTGCATTCCTAAGCTAGTGTAAGAGGTACGTTGCGGTGGCGTGGTTTGAAATAATTACAGACAACATATTTGTGGAGTCACAATTTGTCATACTACTTTCATGAAATAACTAGAGGAAACAACCACAGCAGTTTAGATAAAGCTTTAAATATGAATATGAGAAGACGGTTGAATATGTATGCAGTATTTACACTATTATAACTATCAATTTAACTGTACTTCTCTCTAAAAATAATTAAGTTTTTATGTAGCCATATTTCTGGCTTTGTTTTGTCAACACAAAGTGTGACATTCTACAGTAGGCATTGGTTTAGCCTGTTTCAGCATTTGAGCATGCTCTGTTACAACGATAACATTTTTCTATGTATCTTGTCTTGTAAGTTTTTCCTTTTTCTTTATTTGTGATCGCTCGCATTGAACTCAATCGTTGTCCAGACACGTGCTACTGTCTCTAGTGCACTAGATTGAGTTTTGCCTGTGGATTAGCTTTCTCTATTACCAGTGTCCCTCTCCATCAAGCAAACCCACGCCAGCTTCTGAGGCACTCGTAATTTACGTCCCCAAGTCAAGGACGAGAAGTCAACATTTAAGTCCAGTGGACCGGTTCCTCAGGATCAGCACATCGGAAGATTATGAGCCAGATATGTTATCCATTCGGCCATGCTGACCTCCAACTATTCGAGTGATATGAATGCGGTTTCAATTGTTGATTTTAGAGTTCCGCCGATGCTCATATTTTCACACATATTAACCATGGTTCCAACAAGTAGGGATATATGAGGGAAATTTCAGGGCATTCCTTCAACGACCAGCATCTACTACTTATGAAGTCTGCTGAAGATATTTCTCTTGAGCTCACATGTTTTCTCTGATCTTACGGCACCCACATTGAATATTGTATTCTGAGAAAAGATTTATCTTGGGTTCACATCTTTTTCCAGCAAGGTACTCGTTTGTGTGTGTGTGTGTGTGTGTGTGTGTGTGTGTGTGTCTGTGTGTGTCTGTCTGTGTGTGTGTGTGTGTGTGTGTTTTTGTTTTTAATCGAGCAGTCTGGCTTTTGTACGCTGCAGTTTGTCGGCCCTGTGGACTTTTGTTCGAATCTCCATCAAGACTAGGACTTGTTATAACTTGACCAGGTCTCCTACGTCCACCCAGACTGAAATTGGTACAAGAGAATGTCCTGGGTAGTAAAGGCGGTCGGCATGATAATTATAGAATCATCCATCATGTGCCGATTATTCTGTACAAATATAAGACTGGCACTCTATACCCGATACACCTAGTACAGGGTCATCTACTTGACCTTCTTACATAATTTTGTAGTTTTTTTTAAATGTAGTTAAATAAGTGTTCTTGTGTTCTTGTTGGTCATGAAAGTTTTCTAGACGCAATGTAATTTCTATAACATATAACGGTGTTTGTGTAAAGTTGATCATTTTCACTGTCAGTTTGTGTTGTTTTATTAATTGTATATTTATAGCCTTACGGTTTCACTCAATGTCACATTATACCTTTATATGGACTTCGGCAGCTCTTAATGCATATCACTGTTGTAAAGCTGCAGGTGTGTCTAGCCAATTATTCAACATTTTGGTTTACTTTTTCTGTTTGTCTTTTAAGTTTTAATTAAATTTTATAGTTTTATGTTGTTTCTTTAGATGCGTGTGTATTGTTCCTGATGACGGTTTTAATATCGAAACGTGATTTCTTTTGTGTCTTTTGGTATAACTTATTTTTTTTATCTTATTAAAATATTATCATCGTTATTTTTACCCTGTGGTTTCCTTTTGAAGATTTGAGTTCGGTTCAAGCACACTGTCTTTAATATCTCCCACTTTTGCGCAGAAGTTACATATACCTAGCTTTTCATTTTGTATTAATTGTAGCAAAGCCCCGGAACTCTAAACTCTTTAACCGGTTCTTCTATGGAGAATTGGTGACCGTTTTAGAGATCAGGTTAATTCGTTGATTATGTCCGTGAGATCTGCGTTCTGTGCACTATCACTTGATATCTTCATTCACTTATAGTATTGACATACTTCTCTGATTCTAATAGCTGCTTATGTACTTTGATACTTCTTGAAGAAGAAGGGATAACAAAAACAAGAAGAACCAACAAATACACATACTTCCATAGTCCATCCATCCATCCATCCATCCATCCACCCATCCATCCATCCATCCATCCATCCTTCCATCCATCAAATTATCCACCCATCCATCAATCTATACATCCATCCATAATCCACCCACCCACCCATCCATCCATCTATCCATCCATTTATCCACCCATTCATCCATCCATCCACCCAGCTACTAATCTATGCATGCATAACATAGCATAGCAACATAACATAAAAACGTATAATAAAATATAACATAACAACATAACATAACAAAATAACAAAACATAACAACTCAACATAATAATATAACATAATATAACAGCATAATATAGTAACATACCACTAAAACAACATAATATAACATAACATAACAACTTAACAACACAGCAACATAACATAAGAACATATCAACATATCATAGCAACACAACAACATTACATAACATTCAATATACAAATGGTTTTAAGGAAGATCAAAATTATCTTATTTGTTAACAAAAACGCAGTAAAAAAAGTTCCTGAAGTAAACTGATGTTATGATATGGAAGACCTGAAGCACATCGTCTCTTTCGTGACCCACTGTGAAATATTGCATGACACAACTGAGCAATCGCTGAGCAAGAACTGAGAGCTGGGTGGAGCAAGTGTAAAAGACCTTAAAGGAAACTGCTAAATGCATCCAATAGTAGTAGAAGGCGGGCAAGCGACAGCAGGGTTGCAACAGACGGAATTCCGGGAATCGAGTATCGACCAGAATAAGTGGACAACTCTGAACCGACAAGCGCAATTGTACTGTTAAAAAAAAAAAGGAAACACATAGTTGTCGAAGGTACACACATAGCCATAATTGTGATATTCAATATCTTTTTTTTTAATATAATGAGTTAATTGTTGAAAATGCACACAAGAATTCTTTAGGGTTCAGTTAATGAATTGACAGTTGTTTTGCATCTGGGTCATAAGTGCTGTTATGAGTACGGGCTTTCCCGGTAGAGTGTTGTGTGGCCTCCTCTTGCATCGATTAGCGACTGGCATCTCCTGGGCATGGAAGCGATCATACGTCTGATGTGGACCTGTAAGGTGGCTACCCACTCTTTCTGGAGTGCCTGGAACAGATCACGACGATTGGCTGGAGCAACGTCTCGGCGACAAACACGCTTATGCAGTCCATCCCACAGATGCTCAATCGGACTCATGTCTGGAGACCGGCATGGCCAGGGAAGGGTGAGAATGTTGTTTGCAGTCAGGAACTTCGTGATCAACCCTGCACAATGGGGTCTGGAATTGTCCTGTTGAAACACTGAACTTTGGGTAGCCAAAAGTGGAAGGACGTGGGGTCAAAGAATTTTATTGACGTATCGTGGCGCATTAAAGCCTTCCTCAATGTGAACCAATTGAATCCTTCCGCTGTAACTGATCATTCCCCACAGCATTGTACCTCCACCACCGTGCGGCGGGGCATCATTACTGCAATTGTGGGCAACACGTTCATTTCAGCCACTGTAGACTCTTCTCGGACTGTCATGTTGCTGCAACAAAATGAAAGATTCGTCACTAAACCAGACACATCTCCATTGGTTGTCTGCTGCCTAAAGAACGATGCTGGTTAGCCCAAAAGAAGTTGATTTTGGCGATGGTGGCGTGTACGGACAGGTTCACGATGAGGTCGTTGTGCCCGAAGTCCAGCGTCATACAGTCTATTCCGGAGTTTTATCAGACACATGACGTTCTGCAGGCAATGGCTGGGCAGTTGAGGAAGATGTTAACCTGTTTCTGAGGTGACGAAGCCGAATAAAGCGATCATCCGCTGCTTTTGCCACTCTGGGTCGTCCACTTCGATGCAGGTCTTCAACTAAGCCAGACGCTTGGAACCGGTGCCAGAGTCGACTGATGGTACTCTGATGCACGTTTAGATGCCTGGCAACCTGATTTTGACTTTCGCCTGCATGCAGTCGGCCAATAGCAATGTTCCTCAAATTTATAGATAGAGGCGCCATATATGTTTGCCTGAAATTGAACTGAATTATTTTGTGTAGCGTTATCCTTTTATAGGGTTGCAATTGCATAGTCAGTGAATAGTGTTAACCCCAAATGATGCTGCTTTCATGTATGCGCATCATGAGCTGTGGTAAAATTTTGGTCATAAGCACTATTGACCACTGCATTGTAACAATTACAAAGACGAAAGCAATTCATGTCAACACGTGCACGTGACACTGTGAAGAACATTTGAGGCTGGTTTTTATATACCCTAGCACCAAATTTTACTTACAAACTCATAATAACGCACCCTCGGATAACTGTTTCTTTTTTTTTTTTTGAACAGTACACTTGTCACGACAGCCGGAAATTTATGTCGAAGCAGGATAGTTACAAACTAACAGCGTGGACATGATTCAGCAGTCGGGTAGTAATCATCCCAAAAATTATCATCATCAACAAGTGCCTTGCTAGCTGGCGTAGGCGTTCATGGCTCTCCACAGATCTCGGTCTTTGGTGTTCTGGATCAAATCTGCTGATGATATTCCTCCATGCCACCGTCTCAATCCATCCAGCATTATTTCTCTTGATGTGCCTCTGCCTCTCTTCGCCTCGATCTTTCCGGTTGTCACGATGTTCTTCAGTGTCTCTCTTCTCATCTCATGACCAAAGAAAGCTGTTTGTCTCTTTCTTATTGTATATATATATATTCAAATTTCATTAGCCTGTTTCAGGCAGTCGTTGTTAGTTACTCTGTCAGTCCAAGGAATTCGGTGACAAGATCCGGTGACAAGAATTATACGAGAAATAAAGTTAGATGTTTTTTGGTCACTACTCAAAGAAGTAAAGAATTTAGGTACAATCTTCCCCATAATACGCACACTGTTTACTCATTTTTACCCACTAACACCGGGGTCGCCCATGTCTTACCGGCAACCCAAAGAGGAAGTAAAAATAGTAACACTGACGACCTCCTTCGAATGTCGTAAAAGATGACTTAAGGGAGTTTGTCTGAGACTGGCTATCTCACTGAAAAATAAAACAACCACCATTCAGCTAACCGTGAATTCTCCTACAAAGGGTTTCTCATGCATGATTGTGGAACTATAGTCCACTAGGACAGAATAAGAAATGATGAAGAGAAGAAACCTCGGGTGCATATTATTCGCTATTACTAAAAACTCGTCATTTTCGGTATGGAGAGTAACCTTTATGGAAGAGTTTGTCAAGTGTTTGTCACATCCTCATCATCATGTACCATGCCGGTAAGCGTGGGCTGTCATGTTTCGCATATCACGCACGAATACCAGACTAGTGGATCAGCTCTGTGTTCTTGTCTCGACAATACCAAGTGGACAAGCCATCCAGATATTTACTTCTCAGCCTTCGCCTTGTTCTTTCCTTCTCAATCTTGCCAGTTGCCACCGAGTTCTTCAATTTACTTTTTCGCATAACGTGTCCTAAAAAATGTGACTGTCTACGTCTAATTTCTCTAATCATTTTACGTCTTCCGTTTGTTTCTTTTACGACTTGGTCATTGGTTTTTCTGTCTGTCCATGGTATTCTTGCAATTTCCTCAGAAATAACATTTTCACGACCATTATGTGTTTTTCAGCTTGTCTGTTCATTGTCCACGCTTCACATCCATACAAAAGTGCAGGTTCTATGTAGCACTTCAACACTCTTTTTATCGTTGCAATTGTTATCTTTTTATTGGTCAGTATGTTTTCGCGTTTGCATAAGGCTACCTTCGCCATGGCGATTCTTGTTCTAATCTCTTCAAGGCGATTTCGTCAATTCATTTGTTACAATGTAATGGTAAAAACGGATCTGAACTGACTGTGATGTGTGTTTTCTTATGAACAAACCTGACGATAGCCAGGACAACGTTTTTGTGTGAGAAAGAACAGGTGTCATCGGATGAGATGACGGCGATATTTATTACTGATGCCACCAACAATATCATTGGTTCAACAACACTAGATAGGCATCTATCTAGTGTAGGGTCATCACGAGGGAGTCCACACACATGTTGAGTTGAGTTGAGTTGTCGAACTAAGACCAGACATCACTGCACTCAGGACATTTCCATTCGTACTCCGTCCCCATCGTTCAACAGCCAGCGAAGAGTCATACTACTAAACGTTTCCACCGTTGAACGTAACATTGCCAAGAAAATCACAAACAGCAAATCAACTCTGGTGTTGACTGCGACGTTTTATTATACTTTCAGTTGTTAACATATGGTTCATAGAATCAGATTTTAAAAGAAAAGAAATTGGCACCTAATATAGGCGAATGTCCATTTTGCCAGAACATTTGGGACTGAATCATACATCCGTATTATGCACGAGTGCGTAATTTACACTAGTGCATATTATACACGAGAGTTTACAGTATGTAATAAATAATAATAATAATAATAATAATAATAATAATAATAATAATAATAATAATAATAATATGTCTGCATCATCATTTACAGGACATCGCTGTCAACATCAGCATCTTTCAGCTGATTGTTGATTTCTTGGCAAGATTACGCTCAGTAGTTTGCCATTGCTTTCTGAGCGGCTGGCTCACATACCCCTAAGTGACCGACGCGATTCGAACCACTGCTGATTCTCACCGTCGTCACGTTACCTACGAGAGTATACGAGAATACGGAGAAAAGTCGCTAACCTCTGGGCCAGGAAGCCGGCCTAGAGTATGTAGAGATCACACATACAGAATAGACAACATGCAAATAGAAACCATCACACTGTGTGTGAATTTAGAAATGTACATACTTCTAAAGGTAAATGAAAAGCAGATTATAACATAGTGTTAATGAAGTGACATATCATCGCATATACTAAAAAGTTCCGAAACATGAACCCACAATGGATCTGTGAAGTGCTAGGATATCACATTTTGAAAGCATGGAGAGTCCAGTCTTTACCTCTCTTAGCGGATGACTAGCGTAGGCGTAGAACTCTAGTCTGACTCCTCTCGTGACTGACATTTAGTTAGTTAGTCGACAGATCATCCTCATTGCACATCGAACAATTGAAAACTTTGGAACAACTCACGAATTTGCACCATCCTTGCGCAGGGGCCATGCTAATCTTCTCTGTATCGTTCCAAGTTTAGTATATGTACTGCGTGAATAGTACAAAACATTCCTCATGGCATTATTCGCGTAACCTCAAAGCTATTACATTCGTTAGCGTATACTTGGTCAGGGCATTATAAGGTGAGCGAAGCAGTTCCCTTTCTCAGCATTTTAATTTTTATGATAATCCCCGTTTCTAAGATTATCCGACACTTGTCTTAGGAAGCTATGTCGACCTCAGAGCCCTAACTGTGTCAAGACAATTAAATCCTGCTACTACTGTAGACAACAACACCGCCACTGTGTTGGTAAACAAGGACACTAACCACTGTGATACATGACTCCAGAAATGAAATCATCTGACTAATTTAGTACATCTAAAATAACAAACAACAATGCACATGCACACAAGTCACCTCATATAGATAGCCTCCTAAGACTGCTAATAGTTAATATTCAGTTTCGCAGTTGGATATTTTCTTATTTTGATTTCAGACTCAAATAATATAAACGTTGCTAGCTTAATTATATCTTTCCCGCCTCGCGTAAACTCACAGCCTCACATTTCCGTTTTACGTACATAATTAACATTATCCAATCAAAACTGCTCAGGTTCACAAAACTATACGGAAATAATCCAATAGTAGATGAGATACACTCTAAAACAAAAGAAACTCCTCCTACTCGCCTGTCTCCACTTTAACCTGAGGTTGGCTACCTACAAGGTCTCAGGCCCCCAGTTCTCATCCCCTGCCTCCATGTAAGCTATGCACGCGCTGCGATATTAGTAGAACAGGTGTGGAAGTGAGTATCTGACATGGCGCTGCATTCCCAAGAGTGCTGTCGCTCGCAGGCAAGGTATTTGTTTTCATCTCGGAGTCTCGGTCAATTCTCTCATGTAATTACCCGCACTAAGCACCGCCGTCTTGCGGCTCGCTCCATTAACGAAAACTTCAAATGTGAGAAATTCTCCTATTCCACGCGCCTTTTGAGTGGAAAATATATTGTAGCTACCGTGAGGGGGAGTGGATGTGGAAACATATCGTTGCAGAAATTTCTAGAGCATCAGCAAAAATAAAACATGCCGTGAAACCTGTAGATATAAATTTAAACAGGGAGAACAACCAATACCTAAAACATTACAGATACATACCTACTTTAACATTAGTATGCATTTATAGGATCGCGGAGAGCAGTGGGTAACACGTTTGCCTGTCGGCCTGATGGCGATATGTTTGACAGTCGTCATTCAGAGGTAAAGCAAGTAGGACGTATTTTCAAATTGTACCGGGCACCATTAGTATTGGAACTCTACGCTGGCTGTTGAAGATGAGGACTGGGCGCTTATAGGAACGCCCCGAGTGCAGTGATGTCGGTACTTGTGATATCGGTTCAACTCAGCTCAAACCAACTCAACCCAACTCAACCCAACCCAACTCAACCCAACTCAACCCAACCCAACCCAACCCAACTCAACTCAACTCAACTGAAGCGGAGATTGTAAGCAAATCGAACTGTTCTCCCATGTGGACACAGCCTAAAACAGGTACAAGGAGAGGTTCTGGGAAGTAAAGGCAATAGACTAATTAAAGACCATATAACTCACCAATTCGCGATAAATATGGACCTGGAACCATGTCATAAGGTGTGGGAAAAGGTGGTTTACTTTATAATCTACCTACCTACCTACCTACTTATCTAGTTACCTACCTATCTAGTTACCTACCTACCTACCTTCCTACTGCTTACTTACTTTTTTACTAACTTACTTACTTACTTACTTTCTTACTTACTTACTTACTTACATGCTTACTTACTTACTACTTACTTTCTTACTTACTTACTTACTTACTTACTTACTTACTTACTTACTTACTTACCTACCTACCTACTTACCTTACCTAACTTCCTACCTACCTACCTAACTACCTACCTACATACATACTAAAAAGCCTTCCTCCCTACCTACCTACGTATCTACTTACTTACCTATCTGTCTGTCTGTTTAAATGGCTGTCTGTTTATTAATCAATCAATCATGTGCCATGCTGAAAAGCGTTGGGCGGTCATAACTCGCAATTTCACTCGATCACCAGTGTCGTGGATCAGCTCAGTTTTCCTGTCTCGGCCATGCCATGTGGCCAAGCCATCCAGGTATTTACTTTTCGGTCTTCCCCTTGGTCTCTTCCCTTCGATCTTGCCAGCTGTCACTAAGTTCTCCAATCCATTTCTTCTCATAACATGTCCTAACAATTTTAACGGTCTACGTCTAATTTCTCTAATCAATTTACGATTTCTATTTGTCTCCTGTAGTACTTGGTCATTGGTTTTTCTTTCTGTCCATGGTATTCTTTGCATTTTCCTCAGAAACCATATTTCTGCAGCCATCAGATGTTTTTCAGCTTGACTGCTCATTGTCAAAGTTTCACACCTATACAAAAGAATAGGTTCTATGTATCACCTCAAAACTCATTTTCCCGTTTCAATTGACATCATTTTATTGGTAAGTATGTTTTTCATCTTGCTAAAGGCTACTTTCGCCATGGCGATTCTTGTTCTAATCTCTGCAAGGCATCTCCCATCAGATGTTATGACTGTTCCTAGATAATTGTACAGATCCACTTGTTGAAGAATATTCCCATTTACTTGTATATTACATTGTGGTATTTCGTTTTTCCAAGTGACGACCATAATCTGTGTCTTTTTACAATTAAAATTCTAATCCCAGTTGTTCACTGTGTGCAACAACCGCATCTACTAATTGTTGCAGATCCTGTATCATCTGCATATCTAATGTTATTGATGTTTCGTCCTTCAATGCTGATGCCATTTATACCTTCTACATTTCTGCAGCTTGTTGTTTCCAATATATGTTTTTTATAAGTCAAATGTCTTTCCCATCAATTTGTAGAACTGCAAGCACATCTATCATGTTGACATGTCTTACTCTAACGAAAGCCTTTGTGTAGTCAATAAAGCAAAGATGTATATCTTTGTCTACTTCTATAGAACGTTCAATAATGAACGCAGCATATATACAGCATTTACTGTACCCTTTCCTTCTACAAACCCACATTGTTCTTCCCCTATTTCAGGTTGTATTTTCTTCCTCACTCTTTGCATGCTAATTCGTAGCAAAATCTTTTTGATGTGACTCATTATACTAATTGTTCTATGTTGATCATTTTCCAAGGCTCCTGATTTCTTTGGGATTACAATAAATTCAGAATTATATAATTCAAAAGATATTTGTCCGGTATCATATAATGAGTTCAGCAGTCTGGTGACTTGATCTGTTCCATATTCTTCTAAAGCTTTAATCATTGCTGTTATGATGTTATCTGAACCGGGGGCTTTGCCAGCTTTCATATGTTTAAGAACATTTCGAACCTCCATCTTCATAATTGGCGGTCCTTCATTATTAAATCGAATATCATACTGTTCATCTCTGTTATAATCATAATCTGACCATACATGTAGAATCTGATCTTTTTCTATCATGATTTTGCCATCTTTAGTTTTTAGAGAGCCTGCTGAAGTACTTGTTCTTTTACTAGTAAGTTCCCGAATTCTTTTGTGCACTAATTTGGTATTTTGACTGTTGTGATGTTTTTCAATTTCTAAGCAATGTTTCTCAGGCCATGTTGCTTTTGCATCCTTACATAATATTCTGACTTGTCTTTGAATTTCTTCATATTTGGCAGGATTATTTTTGTTGAGTCTTCTTGTTTCCATTAATTTCTTCATTCATCCATTTCTTACGACCTTTCTTTAATTTTGCAATAGTTGTTTCTGCACCCAAACTGATTGAATTCTTCAACATTTCCCATTGATCATCCACATCCTGGAATAGGATCTTTTGACCAGACAATATATCAAATCTGTTCTGTACTTCTATGTTGAATTTGTTTTTTATTTCCTTGTCGTTACCCAATGTACACAAATCATATTTAGTGATTCCTGTTTTGTATTTGACTTTCTTTAACTTTATCCTCAATGTTCCTGTAAGTAATCTGTGGTTACTATAACAATCAGGACTGGGAACTGTTTTTGCTATTGTTAGCGCATTTCTAAATCTTCTGCTAATCAAAATGTAATCAATCTGTTGGGACTTAGAACCTGGCGAGGAGTGGGTACAAGTGCCAACAGATTTCTCTTCGTCCTATTCAGTATGCATCCAACTAGACAGAAAATGCAGACTTCGGCTGCTGTGGAGGCGGAAGTACAAGCGTTGATTTTCGAGAATTCGTTAGATGGTGATGCTGTCTTTTACACAGATGGGTCCGTCGTCCGACATGTGAGAAGCTCATGGGCCTTTACGGCGCGGACCGGAGGGAGAATTGTGAAGGAGGACTCTGGTGCTTTTGTTGAGACCACAAGTAGCCTGACTATAGAAGTGATGGCAGCAAGTAAAGTAATACCATGGCTTGAGACACAGTCTTTCACTAGGGCATGTGTCCTTAGCTACTGAATGAGCATGTTCAAGAGGATAGAGACTTGATGGATCCGAAGAGAGTGGTTGCTGTCTCTGGAGCGGTCTCGGCTGGCAAAGATTACGTTTCATCTTCGTGCCAGGGCATGCGGGAGTACAAGGACATGAGCGGGCTGACAAGCTCACAGATATGGCTAATGTGGAGGGTGGGCGCGCCATGGACCTGGCTGACATTCTGAATGCACTACGAGAAGTAAGACTTTTGAGAGAACCAAGTGATGACTGCGAATCTACAACCATGGACAGACTGCGAGAACAGGAAATTAAAAGAGGTGTGGCCAAACAATAACACTACGCAGGAAGCCAAAGAAGATTGATAAACTAGTACAGAACTGGTGTCGTTAGCCGCTACTCGCTGCGGGATTTGCTGAGGAGGTGATCCGAGCACTTATGGACTGAATGGTTCGATGTGCAATGAGGATGATCTGTCGACTACTAACTAACTAATCAATCTGATTTTTAATCCTGCTATCAGGACTCCTCCATGTCTATAATCTTCTTGGATGTTGCTTAAACCAGGTGTTTCCTACAATCATTTCCTGCCCTTTTGCCCACCCTACAAGTCTATATCCTCTTTCATTTCTCTCTCTTAAACCACAGTTTCCTACTGTGTATCTATCACCTTGATTTTCTACTTTTGCATTATGATGTTTATTTCTGAATTTTTATATTTCTTTAAAGCAGACTCTATGTCATTATAAAATTCTTCTACACTATCTTCACTGGATTCTCCTGTTGGGGCATATACTTGTATAACATTTATGCCAAAAGGTCTGCCATTAATTTAACTAGTAGAACTCTGTCTGACACGGCCCGATATCCTTGAACACATTTTGATGTTTGCCG